>BDUI01005202.1:21223-42119 GCA_002335545.1 Apodemus speciosus
TGCCTGCCTCCATCAGAGTCTCACAATGTGACCTGAGGCAGGCCATGTCTCCTGTCAGCCTTGGGTTCCCTATCTCTAGAACAGATGTCTTAGAGGTTGTTCCAAGGGTAAGGAGACAGATTAGGTACCGCTGGGGATGCCTGGCTGCCAGGTTATGGTAGCCATGGTGACATTAACCCCATGTTGGGGTTGATGGTCATCTTGTCTGGGACAGATCGACATGCTACAGGCAGAGGTGACAGCCTTGAAGACACTGGTCATCACATCCACACCAGCCTCTCCCAACCGTGAGCTCCACCCACAGCTGCTGAGCCCCACCAAGGCTGGACCCCGAAAGGGCCACTCACGCCAAAAGAGCACCAGCAGCTCCCTCTGCCCTGTTGTGTGCCCCACTGCAGGGCATATCCCCACCCCAGACAAAGAAGGCAAGGAGGTGAGGCACAGGCCGTAGTGGGCTCACAATTGGGAGGGTTGGTCATGCTCAGCCAGCCAAGTCAGCATCCTGAGAAAGCTCTCCCGACCCTCCTGTGGGACCTACCACCTCTTTCTCTCCTCTCTGAGCTTCAGGGTCCCTTGAACCATGCAGGCTGGGCAGGCTGATACCAAGCAGGAGGCGATAATCTTTAAAGTTGAGGCTATTAGAGCCCGAAGGTCCTCTCTCAGGATACCTCTTCAGAAATGCACTTCCTGTGGTGTTAAGAGTGATAGAGAGGTGCCACTGATTTCTAGAGAGGGGCTGCCTGGCCTTTTATGACTAGTCTTAAGGTCTAACAGCACCACACTGTGATGCTAGTGTATTCTAGGGTCCTTGGCACCCCTGGCTGTGACGCTGAAGCAGCTATGGCCTTAGATAAATGTCTCTCTCCTGCCTCAACAGGAAACAGAGGGAGGAGGCTTGGTCCAGGCTGGACAGATATGACCATAGGTCCTTGGATAGAATTTCCATTACTTCACATGCCGCGTCCTGTGCCTCCCTTAGGGTGAGGAATTGTGTAGACACTAAAAAGCCAGCCTTTTTAGTATCAGATGAGGACCAGGGAGACATGGGGTGAGATCCGGCTTCCTGGACTCTTGCTCAAGCCCACCCTAGCTCAGAACTGTTTTTTTCCATCTGTCTCCTGAGCTTTCTAGAGAGCTGGTGCAAGTAAGTCCTTTCTGAGCACTGAGCTTCCCACTGGACACTGACATCTCCTCCTTCCTCCTGTCTGTCTCTGTCTGTCTGTCTGTCTGTCTGTCTGTCTGTCTGTCTGTCTCCATCTGTCTGCCCATCCCCTGGCCCAGCCTGGGCTGCCCCCTCTACTCTCCCTGCTCCTGTGCGTGATCCCCAGCAAGGCCATCCACCTCACCTACGAGCCGACCTGGCAGCTCCCATCTGGGGAGCCGCCCATGACCCCCAACTCCGAAACCTCTCTCTCCTTTTCCCGACAGGTAATGGCTCCTCTAGCGGCCACCCTACCTCCCCCCCCCCCCGGGCTTCACTCACTGTGCATGCAGCCCAGGGCAGGCCCTTGTTGCTCCTTACAGTGGGCAGCAGGGAAATCTGAAATGGTCTCTCCTGTGTGCATGTACCTGTATGTGCATCCTGGACATAGGGAGACCTGCAGGTTCCTCTGGGGGACCCACAGGTTCTTACACGCTTGCTCTTGATGTTTCTTCCAAAAGGAGTCAGTTGCAACATTCAGGCCAAGGCCCTGGATCCAAGTCTGTAATTTTGCAGTGCCAAGAAACTTAATGTACACCCAGACACAAACTGTGTTGTTCGGTGCAAAGGGCAGACAGGACCTCCTCTTTGCCTGGACTCTGCTCCCCTGCATGGCTGCCGAGGACAGGCCTGATGGTCCACTGAGCCCTCCCTCATCTCCCTGCTCTTCTCTCCATCTGCTCTGCTTTCTCACCTCATCCCTGCTGCCCTCACTCCGCTCCCCTCTCCTCCAGGTGGATACGACTCTGTTTGCAGAATTCCAGGCTTGGAGGGCGTCACCTACCCTGGATAAGAACTGCCCCTTCCTAGAAAGGGTATACCGGGAGGACGTGGGCCCTTGCCTCGACTTCACAGTGCAGGAGGTGAGGTGGGCTGAGTGGCTAGCTGGGGACCCACCCCAGGAGTTCCCCTTTCCCCAGCATCTCACTGCGCTACCCTGTTCTGCCACAGCTCTCAGCTCTGGTTCGGACTGCTGTGGAGGACAACACCCTCACCATTGAGCCCGTGGCTTCACAGCCTCTGCCCGCTGTGAAGGTACCCGCTGTTGAGTGTAACAACACCAGGTAAGCTTCGTGTCCTGGGCCCCTTCCTGCCCACGGGCACGTCCAGCATGGAGCCTCGGGGAGCACCCTGGGGGACTGGGATATGAGCCTGAGTCTTGGGCCTCCTAGATGGATAGAGCACCGCAGGGTGGTAGGGGCTGTAACATTCAGGGTGACTGCCTCCCGGGGTTCATGAGCTAGCCTAGGGACTCCCAAGAGCTGGGCATGGGTCTGGGGCGTAGCTTAGTAAGGTCCTTGACTAGCATGCACAAAACTGTGGAGTCTGTCCCCAGCGCCATGTGAAACCAAGTGTGGTGGCATAAATCTGTGACCCCAGCGCCGGGGAGGTCGAAGCGGGAAGATCAGAAGTGGAAGGTCATTCTTGGTTACACAGCAAGTTCAAGAAAAGCCTGGCCCGCGTACAACCTGCTTAAAAAAAAAATAAAAATAATAAACCACAAGAGAGGAGCAGTCACCACTGTCCCCATTTAGGGGCAGGAATTATCTTGGACAAAAATTCCTGCTGCCAGCTGGGGTGTCTCTTCTAGCTGTAACCAGCCATCCTTGGTCCCCCTCTCTCCTCTTCTGTCCTAGAAAGATACTGGGCTCTGAGCGGCAAATAGGTGATTGCTACTAGCTGGCTCTGTCTCCTGCCAGTACATGACTAAGAGCCCTCGCGTCTTATCCTGCACCCTGCTCAGCAGCACTGAGCGGAGGTAGCAGCAGAACAAAGACGTAGAGGTGGGGTGGACTNCCACCCTACCTCCCCCCCCCCCCCCCCCCCCCCCCCCCGGGCTTCACTCACTGTGCATGCAGCCCAGGGCAGGCCCTTGTTGCTCCTTACAGTGGGCAGCAGGGAAATCTGAAATGGTCTCTCCTGTGTGCATGTACCTGTATGTGCATCCTGGACATAGGGAGACCTGCAGGTTCCTCTGGGGGACCCACAGGTTCTTACACGCTTGCTCTTGATGTTTCTTCCAAAAGGAGTCAGTTGCAACATTCAGGCCAAGGCCCTGGATCCAAGTCTGTAATTTTGCAGTGCCAAGAAACTTAATGTACACCCAGACACAAACTGTGTTGTTCGGTGCAAAGGGCAGACAGGACCTCCTCTTTGCCTGGACTCTGCTCCCCTGCATGGCTGCCGAGGACAGGCCTGATGGTCCACTGAGCCCTCCCTCATCTCCCTGCTCTTCTCTCCATCTGCTCTGCTTTCTCACCTCATCCCTGCTGCCCTCACTCCGCTCCCCTCTCCTCCAGGTGGATACGACTCTGTTTGCAGAATTCCAGGCTTGGAGGGCGTCACCTACCCTGGATAAGAACTGCCCCTTCCTAGAAAGGGTATACCGGGAGGACGTGGGCCCTTGCCTCGACTTCACAGTGCAGGAGGTGAGGTGGGCTGAGTGGCTAGCTGGGGACCCACCCCAGGAGTTCCCCTTTCCCCAGCATCTCACTGCGCTACCCTGTTCTGCCACAGCTCTCAGCTCTGGTTCGGACTGCTGTGGAGGACAACACCCTCACCATTGAGCCCGTGGCTTCACAGCCTCTGCCCGCTGTGAAGGTACCCGCTGTTGAGTGTAACAACACCAGGTAAGCTTCGTGTCCTGGGCCCCTTCCTGCCCACGGGCACGTCCAGCATGGAGCCTCGGGGAGCACCCTGGGGGACTGGGATATGAGCCTGAGTCTTGGGCCTCCTAGATGGATAGAGCACCGCAGGGTGGTAGGGGCTGTAACATTCAGGGTGACTGCCTCCCGGGGTTCATGAGCTAGCCTAGGGACTCCCAAGAGCTGGGCATGGGTCTGGGGCGTAGCTTAGTAAGGTCCTTGACTAGCATGCACAAAACTGTGGAGTCTGTCCCCAGCGCCATGTGAAACCAAGTGTGGTGGCATAAATCTGTGACCCCAGCGCCGGGGAGGTCGAAGCGGGAAGATCAGAAGTGGAAGGTCATTCTTGGTTACACAGCAAGTTCAAGAAAAGCCTGGCCCGCGTACAACCTGCTTAAAAAAAAAATAAAAATAATAAACCACAAGAGAGGAGCAGTCACCACTGTCCCCATTTAGGGGCAGGAATTATCTTGGACAAAAATTCCTGCTGCCAGCTGGGGTGTCTCTTCTAGCTGTAACCAGCCATCCTTGGTCCCCCTCTCTCCTCTTCTGTCCTAGAAAGATACTGGGCTCTGAGCGGCAAATAGGTGATTGCTACTAGCTGGCTCTGTCTCCTGCCAGTACATGACTAAGAGCCCTCGCGTCTTATCCTGCACCCTGCTCAGCAGCACTGAGCGGAGGTAGCAGCAGAACAAAGACGTAGAGGTGGGGTGGACTRAAGACCYGGCGGGGTTTCCCCTTTGGCATTCCAGAGCTTGTTCCGCGGGGCTGGTTCCACAAAGGAAGCCTGGCCACACAGAGGGAACATTTGAGCCAGCTTTATGAGGGAAAAGAATGAATGAAGGCAAAGGAAGCTACGATGTAGCCATGGAGCAGGGATCTGGGGCTGAGTTGGAGGGGGATGGCTTGACGCTAGAGTATAAAGACACTCTGCAAAGTAGGGCGCCTGCTTACTGGGATGGCATAGTAGGGCTCACCAGCATAGGCTTCCTTAGAAGAGAGTTCTCTGGTCCATTCAGCCTCACACTGAAGGCAGAGGCAGCAAACACTACTAATTGTCCTTTACTTGGGATTCTGTAACTACTTCCCGGGCGATCTGGAAGCCACGGGGAAAGATGTTGGGTTCGGTGTGGCCTTTGGAGAAGCTCCTGGTTGTAATGTGGAGAAGAAAAGAGTGAGGGAAACGGGAGAGAGCGTGGTTGGAAAGAGCTGAGGGAATCCACGCAAAAGGGATGAGCAGTCTGGGGACATGGTGACCAAGCACAGGTGTGGGGGTAGGAGCCAGGAGGGTTCATCATGGAGGCCGTGGAGGGGCAGGGCTTGGGAGCGAGGGTCTGGAGGATGGGCTCCCAGGAGAACTGAAGCCTAATATGTGGGCAGCTGAAAGGTGCTAAGTGGGTTCCTAGGCCTGGCTGAGGGGAGGGGTGACATGGGAAAGGGATTCTTGTGAGGCTTGGTGCGCGGGGGACAACCCAGTGCTAGATGAAAACGCCTGGTGTGGGGATGTGAGAGGCAGCCAGACCAGAATCCAGTTAGAGAAAGGTGACTGGGCATCAAGACCCCAGTAATGAGGCAGGGGCAGTTTTCAAGGCTGTGCAGGGTGGGATTCTCATATACCTGGCATGAGGTTGACCAAGCTGCCCTGCCTATGTGGGGAAAGGACCGGGGTCTGGGCATGGATCCAGATGCACTTACGGTTTATCCTGACGACTTTTGCCCCACCCCACCTCACTCCTTTGGAAGATGGGAGTGGGGAGGCCAGGCCCTCCTTCCTGCCTGTGTGTTGTGCTCTCTCTCTCCATGCATCCTCTATCTGGGATACATTCCCTGCATCTGCGAACCTCATTCGGCCCCTCACACTTCCTCTGTTCTCCCCAGCACATGTGCCCTGAGTGGACTGGCACGGACCTGCTACCATCGAATCCGCCTGGGGGACTCTGACAGCCACTATTACATCTCCCCGTCCTCTCGGGCCAGGGTGAGTCAGCCGTCCTTTGTGCGGGGCAGAGCCGTGTAGTGGAAGAGGCCGGAGCTGAGGAGGGTCTAATGGTTTGGTATGTGATCCTTGCTTAGAGACACCGAGGTGTTGGCAGAGAACACAGCCCAGGGGGAAACTCTACCGCTCTGTCTGCTGCCAGCCACTCACGGGGCATCTGTGTTGTACCAGCCYGCCTCCCCACACCCCAGCCTTGCTTCCCCTTCCCAGCACCAGGCCCGGCCACACCTGCCTGGCGCTCTTTCCTTTCTCACACTCCCCTGCTTGGGCAGCCTTCCCCAAATTCCACCTTCCTTGCACCCTCTCTGGCTGCCTGGCAAGTTGTGTGTTTAGGGGACTAGCAAGAGCACCACCCCTCCCTGTAGCCTCTTTCACTCACCCGTCTCTGGGTGCCCCACATGTAGGGCTTTCCTACCCGAGAACCCTGGGTAGGGGTTCCTGTGGGTCTAGCTGCCTGCTGCCTTCCATTGTCACGGCTTCTTTAGCTGTAGAGACGGCGTGGACATTTCTAGGACTTCTCGGTGGAGGGAGGGAAACAGGATGGGGGCAGGGAGAGGGGGCAAACCGAGACTGGCCTTGGCTTCAGGTAGATCCAGAGAGAGTCCCAAGCACACAGTTGCCTCCCTCCTAGCCTGCGTTCCCCCCACAAAATGGGCACCATGGACTCAATGTAGCCTAAATCCTCAGAAGCTGGGAGAAGGGTCCAGGCCTGGGGATGGCGCTGCCAGTGAAGGGTCACTAGAGCTTGGGGACAGGCCTCTCTAGCCACACTCGGTCCACAAGCTTAGCAACCAAGGCAGCCCAGGGAAGTCTAAGTGCTTTTCCTGGAATGACACACGGCACCTAGTTTACGTCTGGTGGGCCCAGACCTCCTTGCTCCAAAGGAGCAGGTCTGCAGAGGACCGAGCTTGCCCGTTAGCTGCCTGATTCCATGTCAGCTGGGCCTCTTTCTCGCTCCACGCTTGAGAGTCTTCCTCACAGGTAAAGTGGGCACCGTGAGTGTCTGCTTCTCACTGACTGCACGGCCACAGGCAGCTGCGAGCAGTGCAGGGATTCTTAGGAGCAGTGGGAGTGTTGCTGTTGCTAATTAAACCTTGGAAGCCGAGCTCTAGTAGAGTCAGAAAGGTACCTGGGACTTATTGTTATGGAATAGGGTCCACATTGGCTTTCAGAGGATCCCCTAGAGTTTGGGGGATCTGGTGTGTCACACCCTCTCCATTCTGCCCACAGATCACTGCAGTATGCAACTTCTTCACCTACATTCGCTACATCCAGCAAGGCCTGGTTCGGCAGGATGGTGAGTGCCCCCTAGTGGTCGTCTCAAGGAATAGTGCCCAAGGAAGAGAGTCGAGTCAGAATGGGGCTAGTTAAGTGCCTTGCAAAGCTACTTGTCAGAAGCAGCAGAGGCAGGAATCTAGGGTTGATTCCTCCAGTAGAAGACCAGAAAAGGGGAGCATTGTAGGTTAACAAAGTGTCTCTGATCCTCCTTTGGTGCTGGGTTCTGCCTCACTGGGACAGTAAACCTTGTGCCTTCCACATAACTGGTCATGCTGCTTTTTCCTCTGCATGGAAATCTTTCTATGGAAGCAAAGACAGCATTCCTGTCACTAGCTTTGACATTCAAAGTCCTTTATGATGGGTCTCTCCTGTGGCTCTTGCCTACTTCGTCATGCCCACCAGAAATGGCTCTCCTGCCTCAGAGACCTTTCTTAGAGGGCCCATCTCCAGACACAGGGATTGACTGAGGCCCTGGGTCCTGCTCACTACTCTGGGTCAAGGTGGGAAAACATCTGCAACTGGAGAAGTGTAGTTAAGCCCGTTATGAAAACAACTGTCTGACCAGGCTGAGGGGTTTCTCACATCACTGCCCTGCCCAAAACCTGAGAGAAGGCCAGGACAGTTTCGTGAAGTGACCGTGAACTGTCCTCTCTGTCTGCAGCTGAGCCGATGTTCTGGGAGATCATGAGGCTGCGGAAGGGGATGTCACTAGCCAAGCTTGGCTTCTTCTCCCAGGAGGCCTAGGGCATGGCCCCGGGCCTGAAGTAAGCTCTGAGCTAGAACAAGCAGCTGCCTTGGGACAGACAGACAAGAAATCCTGGAGCCAGCTCTGAGCCAGAAGCTGAAAGGACAGATAAACAACCAGGCTGTAGAGACAGTTCTGAGCCAGTACCACCCAGTCCCTCCTGGAACAGACAAAGGGACAGCCTGGCCTGGACTTCATGAGAGGACCCTCTTGCCCACTGAGCTCTGTAGCCAACAAGAGAATTTCAAGAAAGCGCCAAAGACCAAGGTGCTCGGATCAAGGAGCTCAGCCCTAGGGAGAGGACCCTTGAGTAGCCAGTACCCCCGCCACAAACCCCTGCTGCTTACCAATGCTCTCTTGCTGCCGCGTCCTCAGAAAGGGACTGTTGTAGGGTGGTTGGATTTCCAGGGTATGCTCTACCACAGCCTCTAAGCCCTGGGACACCAGCACCCCCTTGTGGCCATCTCCCACTCTGTTCCCAAGTGGCCTCATTAGACTGCCCCAGGGGTCAGGCAGATGTCTCCAATCTGAACAAGGTGGAGGGACAACTGCCCTGAGGTGCTCTGAAGGTGAGTCCAAGATCCCTCCTCCATTCTTCTGTATAGAGGCCTCCCTCTCCCCTTCCTCTCCACTTCAACACCATCTCCAGGCCCTGTTCCTAAAATTGCCAGGAAGTCTGGGCCCTTTCTTCCCAAAGTGTGCCACCAGGGGAGCCTCAGGACGGAACCCTGGGCAGCCACGCAGACTGCAGGGGCCCTGTCTGTGGGACGGGATGGAGAGGACGGGCCAAGCAGGACATGGACCCTGCCTTATCCACCAGAGCCCACTGGGAACTGGGCTCGGGGGATCCAACCTGGACATATCCCTCACCACGCCCCTGTTTCCTTCCAATGGAATGTACCGCAATCTCTATTTAATAAAGGAAGGCTTTGTTGGTAGGGGCTAGGCGGCAGTGGCCTTCACTCCTGTGCCCTGGGGCTCCGGCCAGGGCTTGGGCATCTGAAGGAATGAAATCAAATCCTTTCCTAACTGGCCTCGTGCTTGGGATTAAACCCAAATCCTGCAGCTACCCCCACGGCTACCACCACTTTCCTGCTCTAGGGAAGACTATTGAAGTTGTCTTTAGCTTTTCACGGGGCTATGGGGGATTGGAAAGAGTTGGCCACTCTCTGAGTGCAGCTCTGATCTGTGTGAATCCCCCAGCCCTTAGAGATGACCCCAAGTCTACTAGAAGCTTGGAGTCAAAATACCCAGGCTTCCTGGGGCTTGGCAGGACAGTACAGAAGCAATCGATACCACCTGTCATAGGACAGGTGGGGGACTACAGAAGGGCTAGGCATGGCAGACACAGCGGAAGGGGGTGGGGGTAACCAGGATCCTGAGAGACTCAGTAGGAATGAGGAGAGAGATGTCTTGTGGTTCCTACCCCTGCCCAGCCAGTCGGGCTTTGTGCTTTCTCGGGAGGAGTGTGTAGCAGATTCTGGGTTGGGTCAGAGGTTGTCAGTAGCCTACGGAAACTTCTCTATTGGCCCGAGGCCCAGGTGTACTCAGATGGTAGATCAGCTGAGGGCTGGCCAGAGCTCTGTCATGCTCCTCTGCCTTCACATGTTCTCTGGCCAGTAGCCTGTTCCCAGGACTCTGCTGCCCCCACTGCCCCTCTGTGTTCTCACATCTCCTCCCTGCTCCACTATGACTGGAATCCTTTGCCGTGTCCCCAGCCTCCATACACATCTGGTCACTGACCAGACCCCTGTCACACCCACTCATTCACTAAACAGTACTGGGGTCKCCTCTGTCTCTGCTGGACATTGGTCATAATACACGTAACAGTAATACATCCAGGTGGCTGGATGGAGGAAAGCAAAAACCAAAGGATGTCAGGGAAGGACTTGGTGTGGGATCCCYGTGGCACCCCCTGATTTTGTCAACCTTTGTTCACCTGGGGACAAGAGGAATGAAAACCTGAGCACTGGACTTAATCAGTCTCAAATTCTGTGTTCTGGGCCCAGCCATATGCAGGACCACAGAGATACCAAGAAACACCCCAGAGGCCCATGGAGAACTGGGGCCTCTCCATGACTCCCCTGACTTGTCCTGCTTCTACAGAGCATTGGCCATGATCAGATCCCCGGTGGGGCCATCAACACAGCCACACCCTGCTAGCAGCAATTAATATCTAATCACTAGTCATAGCTCACAGTCCTCTCTTTGAACCCATTATTTCAGCCTCTTAGCAATGTTAAAACGCACTATTATCCCTCATGTAAATGGATAGAGGCACTGGAGAACACAAAGAGGTCCTGAGGTAGGGTTTATTTACCTCAGTGATAGAGGCTTGCCTATCGAGCACCAGACCCTGGGTTCAGTCTCCTGCTCCAGAAAAAAAAAAAAAAAAAAAAAGTCACAAAGATGTCCTAAGTCTCTAGAACCTGTCGTATTAACCCACCTCTTGGTGGTTGTTTGTTAGTTTGTTTTTGTGTTTTTATACTGAACTGTGTGTATGTAGGATTTTTTTTTTTTACCTCTTTAATTGATGCAGAAGGGAAGGGATATAGATCAGTGCTTGAATGCTTAATTCAAGGCCTGAGGTTTGATTGCCAGAACCACACACACACACACACACACACACACACACACACACACACACACACCAAAACAAAAGAAACTGAGACAGGGCTGGAATTCTAACCTAGGTTTCCTCTGCTCTACCCTGGAAGGAGCTCAGGGCTTTGACTCTTGGGGCTGACGGGCTGACTTGGGAGGTTAACTGCCACACCAGATATTCCTGAATTTTCTAGATAACCCACTTGGGTTTCTCTGCATTCTTGGCCCATAGGAATCATCTGAGTTCTCCTTAGCCAGCCCTGAGTCTGGCTTCTAGGCGTGGAGGCATTGAACCTGACTAAGCACATTTACCTGGTGCAGGACACTGAGATATCTCACTTCACTGTCTGCCAAACCTGTCCTGATTTGAATCCTGCCAGGGCTGTGACCCAGGGCAAGTTGATTTTCTCAGTTATGAATTGGGATTACTCTACACACACACACAATTTTCCCTCATTCCCTCATTCATACATGCATGTGTTAGGTGTTTGTGAGTTGTGCATGTGTGTACATGTCAGAAGRCAACTCTGATATTGTCTTGGTCCTCATCTTCCCCCTTGTTTGAGGCATTCTATCTCATTGTTCCTTGATGCATAGGTCAGACTAGCTTCTGGGAATCCTCCCATCTCTGTCTCCCACCTCCCCACTAGGAGCATCGGGATTACAGGCTCGGACTACCGGATCAGGCTTTATACGGTTTCTGTGGTTCTGGACTCAGGTCATCCGACTTTCACAGGAAGTCCTTTACCTATAAAGCGATCTCTGCCAAACTCATTTAAAAAACATGTAATCTTATACATTTTAAAATGTAGAGTTATAGTTGTGTTTGGCACACTCATACTGCCATGAAACTAATCTACAAACATTTTGCATCTTGCCAAACAAATGCTATGTCCATTGAATATTTCCCTATTTCTCCTGCCCCTAGACTGTGGACGCCAGCATTCTGCCTTCTGCCTCTGTGCATCTGACTCCTCTGCAGATTTGCTGTCAATGGAATCAGCATATCCATCTTCTAGCGACTGGCTTGTTTGACTTAACATAATGTCAATATCCATACATGTTGTAAGATGACAGGATTTCCTTTTTAAGGCTTAGTAATATTCTGATGTATAAATCACCCCACTGTGTTTATCCATTCACTGGGGACAGACATGGGTTACTGGTACCTGTTGATGTATATGCAAATATCTCTTGGAGACCCTCCAAAGAGTCCTTTTAATAAATGACCATCTGTAAATTTACTCATATGGTAGGTTTGTTTTTTTGTTTTTGTTTTTGTTTTTGTTTTTTTTTAGAGGCCCCCTCCATACTTTTTTCATGGTGGCTGTACCATTTCATAGTTCTTCCGACAGGGTTCCAACTTTTCTGCCTCCTAGCCAAAATTGTTTTACTGGTTTTGGTGGTAACTATTCTAAGAGACGTGAGGTGTTTGTTCCCCAGACTTTTTGGTCTGTGTCCTGAGTAGTGATTTGGGGTCTTCTCACCATCACTGCACATTTCTGTGCATCCTGGTCTTAAGGGATCTCTAAGGAGCTGTGTCCCACCATAGTTGCTGATAGGCTGGCTGTTGCTGGCCTAAATAGTTTCAAATGGCCTTTACATAATCCTGTGCTGCCCATGGCCTCCACCCCTCCTTTCCCAGAAGAGTTGTACCCCGAACTAATAACCAACCCTAATGATGAGATCTGTGACTCAAGCCAAACGCTAGAGCTCTGACCTGAGTCCCCTTTTGTGCTTCTGCTGCCTGCGCTCCGGGACTGCTCTTTCTTGGTGGCTTCTGGCTTCAGAGCTTTTTCTTAAGCCACTGCTTGCCTATCCAGCTTGTTGAGCCTCCCTGGCACTGCACAAACATCTCTTGGCTCCAGGACAGTAGCTGGTGGCTCTGTAGGGGGTGGTGATTTCTAGGCATCCGACCAGAGGCCTGGGCGGAAGCTTCCAACAGTACAGAATCCAGCTGGGACAGAGGTAAGGGGCTGTGTTCAAGGCATTCGAGAGGACTATCAAACCTCAGTTTTGCCCCCTGCCCCAAAGCACTCCGTTTGGCTGGCTTCCCTCTCCCT
This sequence comes from Apodemus speciosus, assembly GCA_002335545.1. NCBI lineage: Eukaryota > Metazoa > Chordata > Mammalia > Rodentia > Muridae > Apodemus > Apodemus speciosus. The sequence continues at coordinate 33,756 of BDUI01005202.1, forward strand.
CCTACACTCACACACCCTGGCAGTGATCCAATGGCAGCTCAGGAATGTCGAGTGATGCCTCTCCCTTTCCAAGTGGTCCGAGAGGCCTCAGCTGCCTGGATTTGGGGATTTGGGGACAGACCATGAAGCCTCAAGCTCCCCTAACCCCTGACTCTCTGCAAGCTGCAAGTTCTCGGGGGTCAGAGATCAGAGAGACAGAGTGGCCTAGGGATGACCCTAAGACCTACAGAGAACTAAAGTGGGACGCTGTTTGTGTGGGAGGTGGAGAGAGGTCACGCCTAGGTTAGGCTTCATCGAACACACAGCTGGATATAGGTAGAAACAGTCCCATACCACCTGTAGACTCTATGCTGGACTGAAGTGGCCACAGAGTGTGCRTGGTTAGGGCCTTGTCCTTGGTTTATCTCCCCAATCTGCCCAGCCTCCACTTTGGTGTCTGTCCTGGCTAGGACACAGATTTAACTTAACCTACCCTTCTCTGCCTCCCATACCTGAGTCCAGGCCAAGCCCCCAAGGAAAGACCCCTTGAATGGCTCTTGAGCCAGCCACATCTAAATACTGAGCGGTGCTGAGAATGGAAAAAGGACAACACCCTATGGGCATGCAAGTTTGGATACAAGGGGTGTATTCCCTGGGAAGAGAAGGCTTTCTCACTGTCCTCGAGTGACCATGTGGGGGCAGCAGTACCTGCTATCCTCTTCAGCCCGGTATCTTCAGGTGTGCAGAAAACAAACACAGTCCAGGATCTTGACACTTCATAGAAAGGGATTAAACAGCTCTTGTTTGTGGCAACATCTTGGGCCTGTTGGGCCTGGCTAAGCAAAGCAAGCGTTCCTCAGAGAGTTCCTAAAGAACCAAGAGGCTCCTTTCTTCGAGCTCTGGTCTTCCTGTGACACGTCATGGAGTTTGTCTCCGTGAGTTCTGCAGCCTAAGATGCAACAGCAGTAGACATTGGACATGTTCAGAAAACAACTCTGGAAATTTCCAAAATGTAAGCCCGGGGTGTGACACGCTCCTCACACTCCGTGTGGAGGAAGCCACATGTGTGCAGGCTGGCCCTGATGTCGCCTCTCCTCATTTCCCAGGTCCCAGATATCTCGCCAGCATTCCTTCGAGTCCTGCTCACTTTTCTTCCCCGTCCTGTGTGTTTAGGCTGCAATGGTTGCGTCTGGACTGAATGCCTTCAGCCTTTTTTTAGTCTTATTGTTCCCTAAACAATGCACTGAACAATTATTTATAGAGCATTTACATCACATTAGACATTATGAGGAATTCAGAGGTGGCTTAAAGTTTATGGGGGGGAATGTGTGAAGGTTACATGCATATACCGTTTTATGTAGGCAAGAAGCACAGGTTGATTTTAGTATCCACAGGAGTGTCTTAGAGGTCAGGTCCCCACCAATCCTTAGGTAGACCAAAAGCAAATGTTAGCATATTGGGGAAAAAAAATACACTTTAAGGTTCTGAAAAGATTTTCTCCCAGAAAGCAGGTCTGCCTCACCTTTCTGCCCTGAGTCCCACTAGGGTGGTGTGCAGGAGTCTGTTTTAACTAGTCCTGTAGGAAGTTCTGACGGGCCTTCAAGTTTGCCAGTTGTGAAAGCGTTAACTTTTAAGGAACTGATGTCTATCTCTAACGTCGTACAATTGGAAACGTAGTTACACTCTCGAGGATTTGAATGTAATAAGTCAAAAATGCGACACCATGAAGGGGGTGGAGATGGGAGGTGGTAACAAGCAAGCCACCCATCGCAGACTGGACCACTCGTTCATCTCCTGAACGGCAGACATCCAGGCAGCAGTGGTCTGCTGCTCCTTCTGCAGTGGCCAACCTGGGCATCCCGGATCTTGTGTGCAGCCAGGAGAAGAGGCCATCTGCTCTAGCAGATTGCTTTAGATGGCTTCCTCTTGTGGATGTTGAGGGTTTGCTGGGGGGTGAGGTTCATTGTTTGGAGGCTGTTGACAATCACCCTAAGGTAGTGTCCTCATTTCTAACCACCTGGGATGCATGACTAAAGACCGGTGACGTCCCTAACTACATTTCTCACCCTTTCGGGGCACAGACTTGGRCTCATCTCGGCCCCCGGGGGTGCGTCTGGGCGCAGAGGCCTGCAGGATTCCCGTGCGCGCTGGGTCCCCATCCCCCCACCCCTTCTCGGTTGAGCCTAGAGTCCGAGAAACTGGGGGGGGCGGGACAGTGCCCCGGGGGCAGGGCCGGGCGTGGTGGCCCCAGGCCCTCGCGGGTGGGGCGAGCCCCTTCGCGACACCGCCCTCCCCGGGCAGCCAATAGATGTGGAGGCGCCGCGCCTGGATTGGAGCCGGAGCGGGACTGGCCAGCGCGGGGGCCGGGACGAGGGGCGGGCGAGGCGAGYGCTGTCAGCGCGGTTATAAGGGAGGGAAAAGTTCCCTGCGCGGAGAGCCGGGCAGGCGCACGCTCGTACGGCGGCCGCAGCGGCAGGGCGGGGCCGGCAGGGCGGGCGGTGGCGGAGGAAGACCCCTGATTTCGACCTCGCCTCCCTCGGTGTCTCTCTCTTAGACCTCGGTCACGTACCGGGGTCCGGAGGACTTGTGCACAGCGGCCATGGGCGGCGTCGGGGAGCCCGGCGGGGGACCCGGGCCGCGGGAGGGGCCCGCACCGCTGGGGGCGCCCCTGCCCATCTTCCGCTGGGAGCAAATCCGCCAGCATGACCTACCAGGCGACAAGTGGCTGGTCATCGAGCGCCGTGTCTACGACATCAGCCGCTGGGCACAGCGGCACCCAGGGGGTAGCCGCCTCATCGGCCACCACGGCGCGGAGGACGCCACGGTAAGCTAACCTACAGCCTGCGGGGTGGAGCCTGGCGCTAGCGGTGTGGAGGGAGACGTGGTTCACGGGCTTGAAGTCCCATTCCACCTGCGGACCTTAGCATCCTTTTTGCTCTTTCTGACCTTTGACCCCTACTCCCTGGCTCCAGAGTTGAGATGGAGCCTGGGGTAAGGAGGTCGGTCTCTTTCTTGCATGGAGGACGGGGCTATTGGGTCATTCTGTGCAATAAATAGGTCTCAGGAATGGGCCCACAGAGGTGGGTGTGCCGCGAGGGGCAGATTCTGCCCCTGGTAAGTACCCTCATTGTTGTACGGAGGGTCTCATCTCTGCTCCGAGTCTCTCAGACTCTGATGCTTCCAAGAGCCAGGGGCAGGGCTGGGTCCCTAGTCATAGGGATATGCCATCAGAGACTGGGGGCTGGGCAGCAGAGTTTGGGCAGGGCCTGGAGGTCTGTGGCTTATCCAGCACTTGTGTGGACTGTTCTGAGGGCCAGTGACTCACCTCTGCAGGGCTGGCAGCTACACGTGGGAAGACTCTGCCAGGCTGGGTGGGCCTCCATGGGAAGCACAGTCACCCCAGGCWCTGACTGGCCCCTGGGGACTCTGGCTTCCCATTCTCAGTCCATGTCTAGACATGGAGGGATGTGACTGGCCTGAAGGGCTATCTGGCTGGAGCCCAGTGGTGAAGCAATTTCCCAGACCCTTCCTCCCTCGGTCCCACTCCATGGATACAGGTTGAGGCCATGATGCTCTGCCCTCCACTATCCAAAATTGTATGCTAGTCACATTGGGTACCCGGAAGATCTTTAAGACTGGAGGGAATGATTCTCTAGTGGAAGAACTTGATGGCAGCAGAGGGGATTCTGTGTCCCAGGACTGTCATTGTCCCTCTCCTTCCAGATTCACTCCAGGCAACTGAGAGGTATAAGAATGAGAAGGTTCCTGAAAAATCACCAACCTATGGGCCATAGTGTGTGTGTGTGTGTGTGTGTGTGTGTGTGTGTGTGTGTGTGTGTGTGCCTGCGCGCGCACTCGCGCTTGTGCCTTCCTCCTTTCTACAAGAGCATGATGGGCTTTAGGTGCCACAGCCCCTCCCACTCAGTGGGGATCATGTTGTATTGTAGACAGGATGCTGGGCAGGAGAGGAGGAGGACAGCAGAGAGCACTGACTGCTTTTTCTTGCTCAGGGCCAGGCCTGCACAGGGGGCCCCTCCTACGTGGGATTCCTAACTTTATATTTAGCTCAGTGCCCTGAGACCTCCGTCTAATGGTTTTGTTACAGCCACCATTTTGATCGACAGCCAGCAAGGTCTGTTAGGAAAACATCCCTCTGTATCTTGTAGCAGGTTCTGGCTCTGCCACTGAAGGCACTCAGAGGTAATTCCTCTGAACCTTAGCTTCCTCACTGGTCAGGTAGGGAGAGCTAGGCTAGTCAGCAAGCCAGCCAAGGGCAAGGCCACACCTTCTCAACCATGCTGCTGTGCTGTCTGCGCAGTAACTGCTCTTTATATGTATGCAGACTGCAGAGTGCAGTGGGACAGTCATAGCACTCCCACTCCGAAGCTTTTTCTGGGTGGGCTTGTCTCTCCTTGACCCTGCCTGTAATAGGAAGAGATTGCTATAGGCAATTGGGGTAGAGTTGCCAAAAATACCTGGTGTACTCAAATCTAAGGATTGGGAGGGGTCTAGGTTCAGAAGACCCTAGCCTTTGTCTGTGCTGGACCCACAAGGAATACTAGGGGTTGAACCAATCTGGTGCCCTGTGTGGTCAAGTCTAGATGCCAGTCCCTGGAGCTCAGGTTAGGGTGGGATGTGCCTGCCCTCTTGCGTCCATCAGCCCGGCCACCCATCAGCTGTTCTCATGTCCAGGCAACAGAAGCTTCCCTGCCAGGAAATTCCCAGAGTTCTTGTGCCATGAAGTCAGCTTGTGGCCATCCTGGGATCCAGAGCCTGTGCCCTGGGGAGAGTACTCTGGGCCCTGGGCCAGGTTTGTCTAAGAGTCATAGGCAACCCTGAGATGAGAAGAGGCGGCCAGAGAGGCCCAACCCCTGCTGGTCATAAAATATGTGAGARTCACGTACTAACCACCAACTAGGTGCTAGATTCTAAATTCAGTGCTTGTTATTGATACTACTTCTTAATCCTCAGGATACCTACCAGCAAGGCAGTTTGCTCCTGTTATCCCACTTCACAGATGAGAAAAAAGATTCAAAGAAACAATGTAACTTGGAACAGTGGCAGGTGTGGGATTTGAATGCCCAGCCGCACTCTGCCCCATAATGGTTCCTCAGTAATGGGTTTCCCAGATTCCACCCAGAGTATCTCCTGTGTGTTCCCCACTACCACCACCACTCCCACCCCCAACCCCGCCTCTGCAGATGCAGCAGCTGTGAACAAAACATTTTCGAAGAAGGAGTGTCCAACAGATGGATCTGCTAGAGCAAAGGCTCAGAGGTGGGACCATACTACCTAAGGAATTCAGACAGCACGGCTGTAGTAGAGAGCCGTCGGGGAGGGGGCGTCAAAAGGCAGACATGGCCAAGCTGGGTATTTTTGTTCTTAGAAGGACTTTGGTTTATTCTAAAGAAGGAGATCCTGGGGGGACAGAACAGGGAAACCAGAGGGGTTTGATGTATGTTTAAAAGGATCTCAAAAGGGCAGGATAGAACTTAGTTGGCATACTGCTTGCCTAGTGTTCACGATGCCCTAGGTTCCTTCCCTAATGCTGCGTAAAGTTGGTGGTGGTGGCATCCCCCTGCAATTACAAGGTAGACACAGAGGATGTGGAGCTCAGAGTCACCCTAAGTATGAGGCAAGTTTGAGCCCAGCCTGGGACACATCGGACCTTGTCTTCAAATAAAAGGATCCTTGGGGCTAGAGAGATGGCTCAGAGGTCGAGTTCATACTGCTCTTACAGAGGACTCAAGTTCCATTCCCAGTACCCACATTGGGTGGGATCAAAAACCCTTGTAACTCAAGCTTCAGGAGAGCCACCATCTCAGGCCTCTGTGCACTGTCATACATGTAGACATATTCCCTTTTCACACACATACAAACAAAATCACCTTTTAGAAGAGCAAAAAGGCTTTAAGGTAAGGTAAGCAAGATGGGGACCTGCCCTCTCCTTGGGGAGAAAGTTCAGAGCAAGAAACAATGTAACTTGGCTCCAGTTACATGTGAATGTAGCCAGGGTAGAAGGTCAGAGATAGGTGAATATCTAGTAGGGGCACTAGTAGGGACATTAGAATTAGCTCTGTAAGCTGAGGATATGACTAAGAAATAGAGTGCTGGGTGAGCATGCTCAAGGCCCTGGGTTCAATCCCCAGGAGTGAAAGTTTTAAAAAAGGAGCAAAAGAACCAACTGAGCCCAGCATTATGGTGCAGCACATGGGAGGTGGAGAGGGTCATGAGGAGTTGGGTATCATCCTCAGTTACACATTGATTTGAAGCCATCCTGGACTACGTGAGATCCTCAATCAAAACCCCCAAAATGCTCAGGTTATCTCTGTGTCACCTTCAGAGAAGGAGCTGACTTGTCTTTACACTGTAACTCTCCCCCCAGGCCCCCGCAGCGTGACGGGGTAGGAGTACTTTCATTTTGGGTTCACTGTGGGAATGGTGGTGGGCACCTGAGTGACTGGTTACCATCAGTAATGAAACCCTGTTCTCAGCTGGTGTAGTTATGGAGAAAGCGAGAGATTCCCCAGCTGACCATTAGGCAGAAGCACCGTCAGCCCTAAAAGAATCCAAAACCCCCACGGATCTGAGCCCGCTGGCATCCCCTTGGGAATGGCCTGAGCTAGAAGTAGGGGTGGCCAGCACCACCATCAGAGGCTATATTGGTAATTTCAGCCAACAGTTTTCGATTCTGAGAATTTTAGATGTACTAATTTACTTAATTCTTCTGACAGCCTTGTGAGGGTGGGTCCTGTCTGTTGTGTTGATTTTGGAGCAGAAGATAAGCAACGTCACGGCACCCTAAAACAAGGCCTTCAGCCCTAGGCTTGAGAGGGAGGGTGTGTGTCTGGATGGGAGCTGAGAGGGATCAGAATTATGGACAAAGCTCTGCGGCTTGGGAGGCAGGATGGCCTCAAACACCCAGAACCAATGCCCACACCCTGTTCCTACCAACCACACCGGCTGCTTTAAAAGTCCTACTTCAGCGAGGAGTCATTTTCTGGAGCCTGAGTGGGCATTTGTTTTGTTTTGTTCTGAGACAGAATCTCATTATGTTGTCTCTGGCTGGCCTAGAACTCAGTATATACACTGCTCTGGCTTTGAACTCATATACACCAAGCTGGTCTCACACTCACAGGGTTTAATTGCCTTCTCCCTCCTGATACTGAGATTACAAATGCAAGCCATCACACCTAACTCTGGTGGCATCGTTTGACAGGTGTCTTCTGCAGGCCAAAGGGCCCACTCTCTCCCTGCGGGCAGGAGTCAGGACTGTGACTGGCAGGAATGTAGTGTGCAGAGGTGGGGATGAGGGTGACCTCAGAGTATCAGGTAACCTCCCCCTCCCTCCCTGAGAGGGAGGGCTTCCCCTGGCTGCCTTTGGGTTTCTGATAAAAGAGCCAGAGGTGAAGCCAGAGTTCAGTGGTAAAGAGAGGACCACGCGCCGGAAGGCCGGGTCACTTTCAGGTCTTTRCTGAGCCAGCACCATCTCTGAGGCCATGGGTTCTGGCTGGTCGATCATATTCCCACCCTTCACCAGGACACTAGAGATGCCAAGGGGTCTGGGACAGCTTCCCTTGGGTTGCGTTTTGCTGCACGGACTAGAACCATGAGTCCTGGTTCCAGAGCTGTGTCCCTGCTTCCTTGTCTTTGCCTCAGTTTTTCCATCTGTAAGGAGGGTTACAGATAATGTTTCCTCACTGGGCCTCTTGAAGGCAGTGCTGGGGAGGGAGTGGCAAGGAGCAGTTGAGTGCAGAGCCTTGGCTCTCCCTGTCTGTCCTCGATCTGGAGAGCAACAGAGGCAGAGATGTCCTAGGGGCGTCCTTAGAGACCCTGTGCCCACCTCTGTTAAAGGTGTAGACGGGCAGCAAGTGTAGGACTAGATCGTCAGTGCTCCGACACCCCTCCCTGCTCCCCCACCTTCCTGGCTGATCTGGAATATTCTCCATTCTTTGGCCAGAAACCAGAACTTCCTTCCTCCCCTCTCGTGCCTGGGGTAGAAGGAGGTTGAATCCCCCAACCTCCACCCTTCCTGTTCCATAGCCTGAGACTCAGCTAGGTCTTGACCAAACACATCAGTTTCACTTCCCAGCTCACACCTGCAGCCCACGGCTGCCAGCAGCAGGGGCATAGCAGGGCCCTGGGGCAGGCACAGAGAAGGGCTGGTCAGTGGGACTCTTGTTAGCCCTTAGGYCCCTTCTAAGTGTGTTACCGGCCAAATCAGTGAGATGTATGTTAACGTTTTCCATCGTATTAAGAGGGGAACGTAGAGGGAAGAGAGGAGCAAGCCTGGCTGGGGCTCCTGAATGGAATCACAGTTCCATCTCTGCAGGAGCGCTGGCTCCAGACTGTACCCCACACCCCCAGACCCCAGTCAGCTGCTAC
>BDUI01005203.1:12473-30477 GCA_002335545.1 Apodemus speciosus
CCTACCCTGCATTAACAAGCAGTTCAGAGATTACAGCTAGCTTGAGCCAATAGGGAAGGATTAGATCCCTGGGAAGGTCAGATGATGAAGACCAGGCTAGCCGGGTGTATCCTGGCTTTTCCAAGGGTCATCCTAGTGATGCCTGCAAAAGAGGGTACAGAGGCCAAGAGAGGGACCAGAGGGCGAAATAAAGCAGGACCCCCTACCCCAGTCCCGATGACATTTGGAGATGATGCTTGACTTGTCTGTTGTAGACACTTAGCAGTATTGCTAGCCCATGCCCAGGAACCATCTTTATCTTAATTACCAGAAGAATCGCTTAGATGTTATATGTCTGTTTCCCGGGTTGGTGTTGCCCATGTGTGAGACTCCGTGAGCTGCAGGGCTGGTGATGGAGTGTGAGATTGAGATTATGGTACTTAGTCTAATGTGGAGTCCATGGTGGATTTGTGGTGGAAGATGGGAAGAGATAAGGGGGTCATGGCATTGTCATCCACCAAATAGATGAAGACAACTACGGACACAATTAAAGGCTGTGTAAATTCTGGACATCTTGGGTCATTGGTCCCCAAGACTTTGCTTATGAGCTACTGCACTGCCCTGGCTGTCCCACTCTATCACAGGGACCCCAAGCTTTCTCAGGGCAGCATGTTCTGTGCATATACCTGCCTCTCTGTCTTTGTATTGACTCATTTACCATCTGTAACATAATGCAGTCTTTTGTTGTTTTTGAGGCTWTAATTGTTATTTTTATTTTTGTGTCTGTACCTGGTTTGTGCACACGTGAGTTCAATGCCTGGGGAGGCAGAAAGAGGGCATTGGATCCCTGGGAGCTGGAGTTACATGTGTTTCTGATCTGCCACACATGGGTGCTGGCCACAATGGTTGGGTCTTCTGCAACAGCARCAAGTGCTCCTAACTGCTGAGCTATTTCTCTAGTTCCAACACAATACTATCTCTAAGGAATAGTCTCTCCCCCTCTCTCCCTTTCTCTCTTTTCCTTTGTCTCTCTCTCCCCTTCTTTTCTTTCTCCCTATCTTAAACCTTTGGGCTCTCATCTTATGCCTGTCCCTTGCCTGGTATCCCTTTAGTGTGTGTTGTCAGTCGTTGGCTATTTGTTATTGCTGCAGTGTTGCTGGACATCATTGGCTGCCTGGTTATATAATAGGCTGGGGAAGTACCAGATTTCAACTCCCATATGGTTTAGGGGAATTTATCTTCTGCTTTTTTGCTCTGATGGCTTGTGCAGTGTGAAATAATCCTAATCCCTTCTATTTGTGCGGCCTCTCAGTGGCCAAAGCTTTCTGATGCATGTTATCTCTCAGGATCCCTCAGTACCACTGTAGTGACTGCACAAAACAATAATGCAAAGGAAGAAGAAACTCACTGTGTGATGTGTGTTTCTTGCAAGAACAGGGTCGTAGATGGAAACAGCTCTGTTCTCATAGYCAGTGGCTCTTGCCTGGGATTTTCATATACGCTCATGAATATGAGCATCCCTGGGACTCTCRGGGAGATGCTAGGGTGGGTACAGACTGACTAGCAGAGCTGAAGTTTCCAGCCGTAGGAGAGCTGATCCACTCAGCCTTAGGGAAGCACATTCTACAATGCAGTCCGTGTGAGCACTCATCAAATGCATCTGTATTTTCCATTTCTAGTGCATGGGCCATATTTTGGTTGCACATTGCAAACATCTGAAATAAGATCTAAATAAARGGAGAAAAATCCCTTTCTGTATATAGATCAGATGACAAGATACCAAGAACATGCCAGTTCTAGATTCACTCCGGTTCCAATCGTCACCTTAGAGTTAGTTACAGTGTGGTTATTGACACCATGCTTCTCAAGTTTAGAGGAGAAATTAAAAGACCAGACTATCTGATAGAATGTTTTAGAAGGAGAAAAGCCCTAGGGGCCTGCCTCTACTCAACAATACAAGCATCACTGTATTGTCTCACTGCTTAGACTGAGCTCAAATTCGCTTCAGAATGCCGGATGTGGGTTGTTCGCGGTAGCTGGAAGCCCAGCATCCTAGGCCTGAGTGTGCCTCTACTTAAAAGTTAACATCCTTTCAGTGCAGTGATTGTGTCTCCACTGGAGTGAGAAATGTCTACCAGTGGGCAGAACATTCCATTCTTCTCAGTATTTAATGATCCCCGTGGTCATACACTGATTGCCTCTTTAAGAGAATGTCCATCCTATAAGCATGTCTTTCTGGGTTGGGGAGATGGGGCAGGATGTGAAGTACTTGCCTTGTTAACCTGAGGACCTGGCTTTGCTTCCCAGAACCCATGTGAAAAACTGGTGTGTGATAGTGTACAGTTGTCATGCAGAAGGTTCCCCGGACTTCACTGGCCATCCTGCCTTGCCTGCTTGATGAGTTTCAAGGCAATGGAAGACCCTGCTTCAATTAGTCAATCAATCAATCAATCAATCAATCAATCAATCAATCAATCAATCAATCTGTGTATGTATGCTAATGTATATATGTTAATGGTACCCAATGCATGATACCCAGGGTTGTCCTCTGGGCTCCCCACACCCATGCACAAGTGCATATACAGATGTGTGTACTCGTGTCCCTGGGCCTCTAGAAATTTTGTGTAAGAAGGGGATGTGGGGCAAAGGGGTCTCTGGAAAGAAGGGGCTGTGAGGCTGACAGAAACATGGAGACATACTGGAGGGAGTGGAGAGTGAGGATTAGAGCAGCTGGAGGAGGACTTGGGGACAAGCAGGTGCAGATGAAGCCATTGTAAACCTATGACTCTGTGGTGAAATGGACTCTGCCGCTGTTCTGGCCTGTTCTGGCTGAGTTGATGCACTGGGACATTAAAGCCTTCACTGAGGCCTGGTGCTCACCCAGCATGCTGATTAGCGCATGTCCAGGACCAAGAGGAGTGCCATGCTTAAACCTTCCCAGGAAGAATTTCATTGAGTTGGAATAGTGTAAGGCAGTGAGGGAAAGATGCTTCATATGTGAGCTTTGAAAAACGCATTGGCTCTGTCAGAATGGATATTTATAAACTGGTAAGATGCTTTGAAGTATTACAGTTGTGTAAGTTCTCTCGGTGTGTGTATTGATGAGACTGCACATTAAGTCCAGTTGGATTTCTGCACTACTCAAGGAGTTACGTTGGTGAGCTAGGGAGTGAGAAGTCATATCCTGAAGGCTTTTGGGCATTTACTCATGCATACCTGGGTCCCAGATGGGAAGGCCAGACCCTAATTTCCTGTTCTTCACTGTGTTGCTTTTCCCATGAGATTATACTCCAATCCGATTTTAAATTATTATGCCGGATTTACTCAGAATCCTCAGCCATCCTTCTGATGAGAAGGTCAGCAATACAAGTCTCTGTACATCGTGGACATAACACCTTAATGATTCAAGAAGAATTATTTTTCCCTTGGGAAAACCAAGACTCTCAGTATGGTGCATTGTATTAGGAAAGACACACAGAGTGGGCGGGGCTATAAAAGAAAGATGTATCATTAAAACAAAACTGACCTTTTAAAACCCTTTTATCCTTTAAATTCATCCATTCATTCTTAGAGACCATCTGTGTGTGTGTGTGTGTGTGTGTGTGTGTGTGTGTGTGTGTGTGTGTGCGTGTGTGTCATTTTTCAGATGCCACTTCATTTTTGACACAGGGTTTCTCCATTGTATGGGATGTATCAAGTAGGTTAGACTGGCTGGCCAGAGTGCCTCAGGGATCCACCCATATGTAAGTCCCCTGTGCTGACATTCCAAGAGCAGGTCACTCAGTCTTAGTTTCCTTTATCCTTTTTTAATGAGATGAAATTCCGCATCCACCAGCACAAAACCCACTGAACTCTCTCCCAGCTGTATGTCGTTTTTCTTTTTTCTCTTAACCCTCTTCTGTCCATGCAAATGACTAAGGAAGCACAGCATTCCCTGTCATCTGATTACGTAGCAGCAAGTGTATGATCAACTTTTGAAAGGGAAAATTTGAGAATTCTGTGAAATACTCATTTTGCATAAAATATTTTCCATGGTTACCTCTGACAATCAGAGGCAGAGGCCCTCTGTGTTAGTCAGCTTTGATCACTGTGACAAAGACAAATGCAAACAATACAAATGCAGAAAAATGCAAAACAGCTTCTAAAGAGCAAAGGTTTATGCTAGCTCCTGGTTTCAGAAGCTCCCAGATACAATGGCTTGGGTCTGTCCCTTTGGACCAGTGGAAAGGCACTATATCACAGTCTTGCCAAGTCACAAGCCACAGGCAGGGATCCCACAATGCTTTGCAGTTCTCTGCTAGTTTGCACCTCTTCAAGGGCTCCCTTACCTCCCTGTAGCAGTTCCCTGGATAGCAAGCTTTTAACCACCTGGACCCTTGGGGGACATTTATAATCCAAAGCAGAGTGTTATCTGAAAGTCAGTGAGCACCAATTTCTTTTATTGCTTTTCTTTTAAATAATTAATTTTGAATTAAAGTGGAGAAGGACAGTATTTCAGTTCCTCCCTTCTCAGGCCTGTCCTCATGTGATACTTTCCAGGTTGGTTGTGACTCAACCCAAGCTCTTCTCCACTCTCATGAAGTGAGCTCATCCACCCCTTTGGCAGGTCTCTGCTAGTTTTCATGGCTTGCTTTGTCTCTCCTACTTCCTGCTTCCATCTTTGGCCTTGTCTCTTACTGGGGACACAAGAACAAACCACAGATCCACTTCTCTGATTAACTTACTGAGGTTTCTCCCTCAGATGTAGCCAGTCTGCAGATACCCACCACTTCCTTGTCTGAGCCAGCTCTAGATGTCCTGTGGGCAGCAGATGGCTCATTTAAACTTCAGTKTCTGTTAGGGTTTTACTGCTGTGAACCGACTTCATGACCAAGGCAGCTCTTGTAAAGGACAACATTTTTAATTGGGGCTGGCTTACAGGTCCAGAGGTTCAGTCCACTATCATCAAGGCAGGAACATGGCAGCATCTAGGCAGGCATGGTGTGGGAGGAGCTGAGAGTTCTACATCTCTCAGCTGCTAGCAGAATATTGGCTTCCAGGCAGCTAGGATGAGGGTCTTAAAACCTACACCCACAGTGACACAGCTACTCCAACAGGGCTGCACCTTCTAACAGTACCACTCCCTGGGCCGAGCATATAGAAACCATCACAGTGTCATCATGTGATGGGTCATGTATTCTTGACCCCAGCACAGATGACAGGGGGTTGATTTTCAGATGAGACGTCCGTTGTTCTTTCCTTGACTGCGTCTCAGGGACAGGGAAGTAACAATGTCCTATGAAATACTCAAGCAGACGTGTGAGGCAGAGGCCAGTGCTGCCCCTTGGGTGGGATCATTGATGAACAAGGCTTACCTGAGCCCAGTGCAGACACACGGCTCCTGCTCATCTGACTTCGCCTTCTCATACCTTGTCGGGGGACCTTGCCTTGTGAGTAGGTAATACCTTCTTACCGCTAAGTAACTCCAAAGTTTGGCCAAATTCATGTCTAAGGAATGGCTGATGAATGGAGAAATACCTGAACAGAAAATTGCTCTGAAAACAAGCAACTGAAATGCGAGCAGGGATACATTAAGAAAGTGCAAAGAACTGGACAGCGGGGCTCACTGTTTGAGGGAACCCTGGACATCAAGGTCGAAGGTAGACTCTCTCCTGCAGTGTGTGGGCTGCATCTCCACAACGTTCTATCTTCAGCCCCTCCAGGGTCTTTCCCCCCTTTTCCCCTTCCATCTTCTGACATGCGTGCTCCGTTACCCTGGCATTCATTTGCACACCTCACCCTCGTGTTACCCCAGGGCTTGGCCTTTTTCCTTCATGGTGGTATCTCCTCTACGTGTTTCCTTTTGGAAGCAGGATGTATGAATGCCTCCAGAGCTTTCCTCCCACTCTTGTGCCTGGCTGGAGTTACGTTTCAGTCTACAGACCTCCTGTGTGTTGACACTGAGCAGCTGGAGAGCTGGCTCAGCACTGAGCTGGAGAGGTGGCTCAGTGGTTAAGAATTCTTGCTGCTCTTGCAGAAAACCCAGGCTTGGTTCCCAGCACCTACATGACTTCTCACAGTTGTCTGTAACTCCAGTTCCAGGGAGGTCCGAAGCTCCCTTCTGGCCTCCATGGGCACCAGACCCGCGTGTTGGGTATAGATGTATACACAGGTTTAAGTACACACACACACACACACACACACACACACACACACACACACACATATATAACCTAAAATGATAAATAATTTTGTAAGGAAAGAAGGGAAGCCATAATAACATCACTGTCTGCATGTCTGGCTGACTTGATGATCGTTCTTAAAGTACATCCTCAACTCTGCTTCTGATGTTGCCCACTCCCTGGCTGTTGGTGTAACAGCCAGCATTTTAATGTATGGCTACTTTAGTATATGGGCAGACATAATGTACTCTGCATTCCTTTCCTTTATAGTATATTAAGTGCTCATTTTGTGCCAACTTTGGCCTCATTACTAGCCAGAAGCCTTAAGTAACAGACAGTGAAAGATGTTCTGTCTTCAGAACAGGAAGTCAGGCATTTGACCCCCCCAGGACAGGTGACAGGTGAGGTGGTATGCCATTGTATCATTGGCTGTCAGGATGATAGACTGCAGGCCAGACAGGGGCCCAGAGTGCAAATGGCCCTGAATCCCCCACCAAGGCCTTGGTTACAGCTCATAAGATTGGCTCTGAACTTTGAGGCTGAGAATCAGAGAGGGCCAGGCCTACTATTTCAGGGGAGAATTGGGCAGGAGGATGGGGGAGGAAGGAGAAGGAGAGAGAAAGATTGTATGGATGCTTTGTTTGTGGGGTATAGGGGCCTTGCTGCTCTGGTAGTCTAGTGGTGGCATGTGAGCGCCCCAGCTGACATAATGAAAACTGACATAGAAGTTTATTTTTTAATCACACTTTTAGAAAAGGTTAAGATTTCCCAGGGGGATGGAAATGGGGGGTCTCTCAGTATGAAAATTACATGAGTTTTTAAAATGTTATCTTATAGACTTCATTATTAGTTCTTTTATTTTTATCAGGGGATAACTTTCTTCATTTAAATATTTAAATAAAATATGCCTTTAATTGAAAAAGTGTTTTCCGGAAACCTTGCCTGTCCCCTTGCAGAGGTTTGTAACTTTCACTGGGAGGCTCTTTGTAGGGTGCTTGGCTTCTCATTCCCCCATGGAGAACTGATATCCCATTCTGAGAGCTGCTTTTGGGGTGGGGGTGGGGGTCGTAGACTGGCATCTGTTCCCAATTCAAGTTTCCTCTACCAGCTAGAAAGCAGATAAAGCTCCCTCGCATCCTCCGCATACCAAATGTAAATCACTCGGTCATTTTCCAGTGTGTTGGTTATGTGGAGTGGAGGACACAGCATGTATAGGTATCATATCCTGGCCTCACCTCAGCATCAGGACATCATGGCTGTCCTTTACTCCCTGGACACACAGCTCCTGAGTTGGCCCTTGGCGGTCACTGAGGCCTTTCCTGATGCTTGTTCTCTGGTAGGCTGCAAAAAGCACTGATGCTGGGCAAGTCCTTTCCTCCCTGGGACGTCATCGACAAAGTGAGGGAAGCTGTGTTTGGGGACCATGGCGTATTAGACAGAGCCCTGTGAACAGTAATGAGTTATAAGGTTTGTGTTGAGGTTACTTGGTTCACTGTGCTTTTTGTGGGTTGGAGTTTGACTGAGATCCCATTTCAGCCTTCTACTTATGGTTTCTCTTAACTTAACTTAAGGACAGCATATTATAAGCTGTGCTAAACTGTTTTCTGATTCCACAGTCTGACAACCTTTTCTTTGATTTTTTTTTTTTTTTTTTTTTACTACATGTAACCCTTTACCTCTCAATCAAAGAAAGAGACAAATCTTCAATTGAGGTGTAATTTATAGGCAGTGAAATAAAATCCGTACTGAAGTGGACAGTTCAGTCAGTTTTCAGGAATGCGTATGCAGTGAACCCCCACCCCACCTTAGTAAAGGACATCTCCATTCCTGGTACCTGAGTGTCCGCTGTGTCCATTGTGAGCGAGGCAGTTTGCATTCTTTATCCTCTCAGAATTGGAACCTCTGAGCTGGCAGTTCTGGTTCCTGTGGACTTTAGCTTTGTATACTAGTGAATCTTCTAGTATCTGTCTATAAGACACCAGGAATGTTTCACCTGTGTCCCGAAGTTTCGATGGTTGCACTCATTCCTTGGGACTCTCTCTAGAACAAAGTGGTCACCTCTAGGGTCATCTTTGAGCATCAAGGAAAACCTTGCAAGGTCACAAAGGGACACAGTGCCATCCTTAACTTCCATCGAGAACTAATTTCTCATAAGCATGCATAGAGACAGATCTTTTAAGTGTGTGTGTGTGTGTGTGTGTGTGTGTGTGTGTGTGTGTGTGTGTGTGTGTTTCTGTTTACTTTAGTGTGCCACATATATGCCTGGTGCCTGTGAAGGCCAGAAGAAGACATTAGATCCCCTGAAACTGGAGTTGTAGGTGGTTGTGAGCTGCCATGTAGGTGCTGGGAACTGAACTTGGGTCCTCTTTAAGAGCATTCTTAACGGTTGCTTCGTCTCTCCAGTCCCATAGAGACAGATTTTTCTCTTTTAATTTGTGGAGCCTAAAATCAGAAATGGCTTTTTGGAAGCGTGTTACTCTTTTGTATGTAAAGAAATCCTAGCTCCCAGAATTAGCATTCCAGGTTGTGTAATATTTAACATCTTTTCTTCGCTCATTTTTTTAAAGCTATGTTGAGTTCAGTAGAGCAGTCTCATTTACACTCCACTTATTCATAATTTGGGATAATTAATGTAGTGGCTGGGCTGCCATTCACCTCTCCCAGCTTCAGCACACAGGGCTCTGCCAGTCAAATGCATATCTTAAGCAGATTAAATTGCTCTTGGCATGCTTACACCTCCTAAAGGGAAGAGATCTTTTCACACTGCGGGGGATCTGAGTCCCTCTTGACTCTTACTCCACCAGATGGCCAACAAGGACTTTAGACGTGATGAGCTCAGGTCCCTCCAGCCCAGAAAGCCTGAGATCTTGCCAAAATTATGTTAAGTTGGGGTGTCCATTTCCTTTGAAAGCTTACATGGAATAGCATTTTTCTTTGAAATCTATTATTCTTTATATTTTCACTAAAGCCACCCCCCCCCCACTACCACCACCATGGGCTCCAGGGTCTGACTGATTGGCTTTTGTGATACACTAAGTATTTAAACGCTAGTATTCCTGAGGGATTCTTTACTGCAGTTGCATTACCTGGAGCTGTTAGGGTTGGGGGAGTGATCCCATGTAAGGGTCATTTCTGGCACATCAGACTTAGGAAGTTACAGCTTGAATGTGCTCTGTGAGGAGGAAGGAGACCCTAAGTATGAATTTCAGTTTCTGTGTCACAGCTTACCCCGATTCTGGTCCCAACCAGCCTGGGTTGAATGTTCAAAAAGCAGTGCCATTTATTCCATGCTTGAGTTTGGACTTTCCTTTTCCATAATTTAATATTTTAAAAAATRACACCTTTGGTCTTTTGTTCTTAGCAGGGAGGGTCAGGGGAACCAGCCTGCCGTTTGCCTCGCTGACCTCTGCCCTTCCAGTGTGTACTCATTAGCTTGCGATTGTTTCTATAACCTCTGCCCCGTCTGGTGTGATCTCGCAGGCCACCTTTTCTGACCCTCCAAGGTAGTTAAATGAGATTTCGCTTTCTCTATGAATTAAATATGTCATGTGGATTTGAAACATTCCCAAACTCGCAGTGCTATATTTTGGCAAAATAAATACTATTTCAGAGAGTTCAACCCTGTGGATTAAAACCCATGTCTTTTCTTATTAGGCTAGGAAATGATATTATCAGGCAAACAGTGGCAAGTTAACGTTCCACTTTTGGTAGAGGACCTGCTGTTGGACAGTTTTGCTGTCTCACATATGGCGGTCCTTGCTGATTGATGCGTAGGCCCCATGCATATGTGCTTCTCTCTGCGCTTGAGACTTCTTGCTGTAGATATCTATGGTGCTTAATGCTTTCACGGTCCCTGGAGCTGAGAAAGTGATGTGTTGCTCTATGACACCCAACCCAGAGGTTGCTTGCTGTGTGTTGCTTGTATCTTCCCTGTCCTTTTCTATCTCTTCTTCAGATAGCCTCTGGTACTAAATAGGCAAAAATAGCCAAGATAGAGTATGGAATGGGGATGGAGTTGGGGTGGGGATCTGTGTCCTGTCCCAGAATCCCAGGCAATCTCTGAGATATCCTACCCRGCCTTGGACTAACTGACTTGTGGGCTCTTATGAAACTCCTTTTAAAATCCCCTTCATGGGGAGATGGTTTGCACTTAAAAATAGCAGCAATGCTCTTTGGAAACGTGGGTCTACGGCACAGCCTTCACCATTCTGGTGAAGAGTCCATTGTGCTTAGCCTTAAGCTGCTGCTGCTTAGGAAGAGGAGGAGTTGGGACTCTCGCTCTGAGTGAAGTACCCTGCCATCAGCAACGGGTCTTCTGAGCCAGCAGGGTCTATTGCATTGGGCAAGAAGCTGCTTCCCTGGGAGAAATGACAAGAGATTGTCTGGCAAGAGTGGAAAGAGCCAGAACCTTCCCCTTGGCTTCCATCCTCCATCTCCCTCCTTGAGCTCCTCCTTGTAGCCCTTCCTTCTTTCATCGTCCCGTCTCCCATCCCAGCATGCTGCACAGCTATGCTTCGCTAGCCTGAGCCTTTGCCCTAGAACTCCAATCCCCTCATCTCTCCCAGTTGACCTGCTTACCAGTCAGTTAGCTTTCCCTACCCAGCATAGAATAACTTTGTTTCTTCGTATTGGTCCTAGCACACCACCTTTCATGCCAAGTCCCTTATTCCCAGAGTCCTTAGCAAGGAACTCGTCCATTAAGCCACATAAGCAGAAGTGTTGGGGCTGTTCTTTAAATTTTATTCGTAAGTATGTCACATCGAGCAGTTTGGCTGATGGTGGACATGTATTATTAGCCATGAACAAAGAGACACGGGACCAGAAAATTATTCTGGAATTATACCTGCCGTGGTATCCATGATGTTACATGTTAAGTGTGGTATGTCACATTCCTGGTTGCTTCCTGGCTGGATCTTTGCATACCTCATCCTGGGAGCCTTGGTGATAGTGATACTGGGGTTGTTAGCCCTAGCAAGCTAGACTCAGACACTCATCTTCAGTGGGCTAATTAGAGGGATAAACCAGAGTGAAAAGCAGAAAAAGGAGATTTATTCAATGCGGCCACATTGGGAAGAGGAGCAAAGAGGCCCAGTGACTTTCTTCAAGTGCAGTTTTGGGTCCCTGACAATGAGCTTTATGTTTAAATAGAGAGCAAAAGGTATGCATAACTAAGCAGTCCTGGTCAAACTGTGGTCCTGCTCATTTCACAGTCTCTGCTGTCAGGCAGTCTGGCAAGGTGACAGATTATGTGAAATTGCTTTCCTGCAGACAAGTTCCCCCTTTGATTGGTACCAGGGCTTCACTCTTTTCTTTTTTTCCCCAGCGTGAGATTCCTGGGGAAATTCCTCAGGTCCATTATTTCAGTATTCTGACAGCTAAAGGGAGGGGCACACATGTCTCCCTGGACGACCTGCATCCCTGGCAGGACAGTCACAGTGTGCTGTGATTCTGAGTTCTCATCTTATCCAGCTCCCAGTATTGTTTGCATCTGACCTGCCTGCTTTAATCTGAAACCCTTCAGACTATTAAAATATGAGTTAATCATGTAAGAAACTCACTAACTCAACTTCATAGTGAGGATGTACACTTCCTGTTGCTAGATAATAAAACAGAGTGCAATAATTTGAATTCCGTATAATGGATGTGATTAGAAATGATTTCCCTATTTACTCATATAAAAGGCTAAATGGGAGATGATTAGTGAGCTCTGTTTAAGGTTTTTTTTCCTAAGGTGATTTCTTAATCTTCCAAACAAATTCCTATGATAGAGAGAAGAAAAAGAAAAATCCATTAAAAGTTACTTTAAACCTTTAAGACACTGTTCAAGGCTTTAGAGATGAGTAATCTTTCTGTCGCTTTAGTAGATTATGGCTCTGGAGAGAAAACAAATCATAGCCAGGAGCTGTGCTGTGTGTGTTAACCCAGGGTCAGCATGCTAGGCACGGTTCTGACCACAGTACTGCGCTACTGACACTGATCATAAATACAGCAGCGGGCTTTTCCATAGGAAATATCTGTAATTTTCCATCTTTGACTATATTTCTCCTGAAAATTATTATTCAGAATTAATGTGGCTAAATCCTTCCAGATCCCATTATTTTTATATTGTTATATAATTTGATAATTAAATAATGCTACTTTAAAAACAATCCTTTATCCTTAAATCCTTCACCAATAATCTCTGTCCATAATTGTGGGTATCTCATGACTTATATTTAATTAATCCATTTTTGGTGAGCAATTGGTACTTGTTGCAATTAAGACGATAATATATAAAGCCACAGTGAAGTACATGTGCATCCCTCCCTGGATTTGGGGTCTCAAGGGATTGTAGGTTTCACATTTTAAATATCTCTGGTCATTAAAAGGAATGACATCTGGTCCAAAGATACTTTTATCAAACTGAACCAGGAGTTAAGTCTGGTTGGATCATGGAAGACCTTTCCCTTAGATGAATGAAGCCATGTTGGGGCTTTCCTCAAGGGGTCTGGACACTGGTAGCCTATACAGAAAAATACCAAGTGGATAGCACCTCCGTTTCTAGCATTTGCTGTTTTCTGTGCCAGGGAAAAGAAGACATGCAGGTAAGTGAACAGAAGACCAATTTGCCATTCCTTCCCATGAGTTCCAGGGAGAAACTGCATGTTCTGCGACTAGAACTCAGACATCACCCTGTATTCCTGTATTCTTCGCAGAGACATTGTCTCTCGTTATAATGTTCCATCTCTGGGTGGGGCTCACACGGAGTCCAGAATAGGTGAGGAAAGGATGGGTATTGGATGCAGGATGCAGTCTTCACTGTGAAAGATGACTGATCAGAGAAACATAACTCCAGAAGAGTTGGGCTGGTAGGAGAGATGCCACGGGAGCCTGGCAGCTGCTGAGTGTTTTAAGACCACCTTCGCCTGGTCCGGTGGAAGAGAAGAGAGCTTGTTTTTCTGTTTCTGGCTTGTTTGCTTCACTATAATAAAAGGCTCTCTGCCTTTCACCTCTTGTTAAAAGGTTTTTTTCCTTCTCTCCTCCCCTCCTCTGCTCATCTGTCTGTCTGTCCATCTGTCTTTCTGCTCCCTAGCTGCCTCCCTGTCTTCTTTTTTTTTCTCTCTTCCTTGATAGAGCCTTACTATGTAGCCCTGACTGGCCTGGGTCTTGGTATGTAGACCTGGCTTTCCTGGAATTCACAGAGACCCACCTGCCTCTGGCTTCCTGGTGGAAGCGCTTGGACTGGAGGTGAGTACCACTATGCCTGGCCACTGCCTTCTTAAAGCAGGTGTTTTGTTTCTTCCTCCCAACTGGCCTCTGCAACACTGAGGATACTTGGAGTTTACAGTGTTGAAGAGTTGGTGGGTTAGAATTCTTATCTTTTGTTCTTCTTTATTGTGTCGCTCTCTGGATCTTTTGGCCCATAGCCAATAAGCTTTCATGAGCTACCAATACGTCTCAAGAAACCAATTACCATCTGACAAAAAAGTCACATTATTCGATATCTCTGTGACACCCTGCATGTGCCAGGCAGTATCGTGAGCATGAAGTTCTTTTATTGGGCAAGAGTAGGACGGAAGTGTACAAAGTTGACTTTATGTTTAAGTCAGGGTAAAGAGGTACAGTTTACTGCATCTTCAATTGTAGTAGGATGATCCAAGTCCATTCTGCTTATTGGCACTGTCATTCCATCTTAAAACAGGAGAGATTTAGTCTCTTACTAGGGAAAGAGCTAAACTTTAAAACATTAGTCATCTATAGCATTCAATTTTCATTCTATCACCTCCACCCCCAGGGGTGCATGCTATGGTAGAGCACCAAAGATTCATGGAGGATTTTTGGGATGCCGGAGTTCAGAATTCTCTCTCCTTCTGGCCTCCTTTCCAGTCCCTAATCCTCTCTTCAAGATTTCTTTCTTTCTTTCTTTCTTTCTTTCTTTCTTTCTTTCTTTTCAATTGTTGAGAAAGCCTTTTTGGGTTTGCTAACACACCCATTAATTCAACAGGTATTTCTCAGAATCTGCTGAAGGTCAGATGATTTGGGAGATGCTGGAGAGGTAGAGCATTACTAGAGTCCCCATGTATGGGGACATGGTGAGGCAAGAGGAGATGTATTGATAGGATACGTTCTCTTCCCTGACTGGATAACCCCAGGCCTGGATGGGGATAGCTAAAGGAGATAACTCTCCAGGTCTTAAGAACCAGGTCTGGAAGAGCCCCTTGGTGTCAGAGGGGGACCCCAACTGGTCTTCATAATAAATGTAACTCCCATTTTAATAGAACCCCCATATTTCCTCCAGTTAGTGTCCAGAGAGTCAATGGCTTTCTTGTAGACCTTTGAACATTTTTATCTATATTATTTTGAAACAGCAATAAAATACTGAAACACATTTGCCTGAACCCTCCATGTTGGTTTGGCATAATTTCAGAAGTCACCTGGCAGAATCAATAAAAAGGGAGCAAGGAAATGTAATGTATACTTGGCATTTTCCCGCTGGCATGAACACAATTGTTAGATGTCATTTTAAATAAGCCTTTTAAAGGTCACATTAAAAATAGAATAATTGGCTATGTTATACAGCTCATGAAAGATCATGAATATGTAACTAAGTGATAAATTTTAAAAACAACCATTCCTAATTCTATAAAAATAGGTATTGGTGGCTTTGGTTAGACATTCCCATTGTTCTTAAAAATTGCCAGGCCTTAAGTACTCTAAATTGGTGTAAAAATGATGACCAGATTGATGTTGGTTATAATGAAATTACCAGTGTCTAAAAATTCAGACGTTGAGATGATTCTGTGATATGGAAACAAATACAGAGACCCAGAGCCAGACATTGCGAAGAGAGTGAGAGACTTTGGGATACTGAACCCTAAAAGGGGTGTCTCCCTCAAATCCTTCCTGGCCTCAGGGAAGCCTGAGGAAGAGGGGGCAGAAAGAATTTTAGAGTCAGAGGGGATGGTGGACACCACAGAAGCAAGGCCTTCTCTTCTGAACACAAGAGGACTGGTGTGTATGTGAATTCATGAAGCCTGCAGAGCTTTGCACCAGATGGGGTCCAAGAGCTGAAGCAGACACAAGCCCCCATTTGTAATCCAGAAGCAATCTCCAATTGATAGCCACTTGGAAATGCTAATTTAGTTTTCTCCAAGGGAGTCTTGCTGCAGAAACAAACTACTCTTAAAGTTAGGCCTTGTAGACAGCAGTGGAGGTCAGCAGGAAGCGATCTCAATGGCACCCTTGGACTTTACTTGTCTCATGATGTTGGGGCCTTTTCTTTCTTTCTTTCTTTCTTTCTTTCTTTCTTTCTTTCTTTCTTTCTTTCTTTCTTTCTCTCTCTCTCTTTCTCTCTTTTATCTTTTTCAATATTGTCTTTACCTTTTTTTTATTTTATATCTCTCTTCTACAGGTCGTTTGCATGTATGTTATGGCTTCTGGTTCTGTGCTCTTATGGCTTTTTGAGTGTGGAAATGAATGGGTCTCTGTGTCCTGTGCCTTTTCTTGGGCTCTTCTGTGTTTGTTTGTCTGTCTGTCTGTTTGTTGTGTCTTATTACATTATATTATTATCCCTTAGAAGCCTGTTTGTTTTCTAAGGAGATACAGAAAGGGTGTGGATGTGGATAGAAGGGGAGATAGAGAGGGACTCGGACAAGTGGAGAGAGAGGAAACCACATTCAGAATGTATCATTTGAAAACAAATTATTTTCAATAGAAGAAAAAAAGATAATTCTGTGAGATGGAGCACACAGCACCTGCAGAAGGAAATACCCGTGTGGTGTGAATGTTAGCTTCATGTAACCTGCATGGGAGTTACGTTAACTTAGGAGTCTCTTATGTGTAGACAGTTGGCTCTCATCGGTATTCATATAGTAGATGTACATCAGTTACCAGTGTGAAATTCTCAAGGTCTCCATGGCTACCTCATGCCCAGGGACAAAGCATATTCCTATTTAGCTGGGTCGGAAAGATGTTTGTTGTTGGCTGTTGAAGGTAAAGGAAGAAGGGTAGGCTTGCAGGAAAGAAATGCACTCTCAGCAGCTTCTACCCAGAGTCGCACATGGTTAACTGTCTTAATAAAATCTGGGCCATTTTGCCTCCATCCTTTATTTGGACAGTTTCCTAAAGCATGAGCCTGTGTGTGTGACACATGGTTAGTACCAGCACTCCCGGAGGCAGACACAGGTGGATCTCTGGAAGTTCCAGGCTAGCTTTGTCTAGGTATCAACTTTCAGGCCAGCCAGTGCTGCATTAGTGAGACCCTGTCTCAAAACAAAACAAAACAAAACAAAACACCCCGAACTATATACAGCAGTTAGCGAAATCATTTGGTACATGGCTTTTTGTCATTAAGCATTGGCTTCTTAAGTGTATGCTGAGTTCTGCTGTAGTTAGAGCATCCAGCTCAACAATCTTATAACATAGAAACTGAGTTGGCTGAACCAAATAAATTCATGTGGAGCTCAGACTCCGTTGCTCACGGGGGCACGGACAGTGAGAGGGGGAGCAAGAGAGCTGGAAGCAGAGCTGCTTTGGGTAAACTTCCCACCGAGAGAAAGTTGAGTAGAGGCTCCTGGAGCTTTGAAGACTGTTTATAGGGAGTCTAGGAGAATTCCCAGATGCTAACCATTCTAGTAACTCGTTGAGGAATTCTCCACCATGAAGACCCCCAAGTAAGCCATTTAGTCTACGGGCTCATTTGCAGCCATGTTTCCCGTCCCGTTGTCTTGCTCACGTGTTCTTTGAGGTGTGGATGCTTTGAGGCAAGCTTTGGTCAGGACATTTGGATGAAAGGCACGTGGCCTCACAGAGTTAGGAATGACATTCTCAAGGGCCACCTGCAGCAATAATTAATAACTTGTGTCTTAGTTGTCATTGACTAGGTTAAGGCTGGTGTGATTCCAAGGGCACATGTGGAATGTGTCCCGACTCTCACCCAGGGTTTCATGACCGCATTCCTGTGCACGGTTATATTTGTCAATGTCTGTGTCTGTGACCCAGAGCCGGGGCACTTCATCTTCTCTGATGCCCATTTCACTTCATTTTCCAATAAATGAAATTATTTTCTTGCCTTGCTTTTGTATCGAATGTTTAAGTTTTCTCTGTTTTGCTGTAAACAGTCTTTTCCTAATGCAGAGTGAAAGCTAGCAGGTTTTCTCTGCTCATGTTGCCAATTAATAGTGGAGTTGGAAAACTTATTTCCTATTTGATTTAACTTGATACCCAGTTAGCTGTCAACAAGTGTCTCATCTTCTACATTATCGTCTTTTCAGGATCATAGTGACGACATTGGATACTGAACCTTTCAGCAGTTGGTTGCCAGGCCTTTTGTCCTTTGTGTTATTATTTCACTGTTCACTGTTGTCTCTGATGACATTTTTCTCTTTCCTTCAGTCAATTGTGGAAGAAGCAGGCACATTTTTTTCCCGAGCAAAATACCTTTTTTGTTTTTCCTCCAGATTGCAGAACTAAGATGCTGTTCCCACGTCTGCTTTGAACATGCCCATCACAGGTTATTAAACGCTATTAAACTGACTGATGGTCATGTCCCAGCAGAAACCTCAATGCTCTTTTTCAGTCTGTTCTTGCTTATGTCTTTCTATGCCATCTTGTTCGAGTTCAAGTTAATCTCACTTCTATTATTGCTCTGAAAATAACAATGATTATAGTGATTTCTGGGTAACTTATCATTTGTTTGAAGTATATAGATGAATGGCAGCTTGAAAAAAAATATATATGTATATGTATATATACATATATATTCTCTTTTACTATTACCCAGAACCAGGAGCTTAAATCCATATATGTGGGCTCAGGGGATAAAAGTGTTGGTTGCATAAAGCATAAGAACCTGGGTTCAGATCCCCAGAACCCTGTATGTTGGT
>BDUI01005203.1:34296-45294 GCA_002335545.1 Apodemus speciosus
TTGTAATTTTATGAGGTCCCATTTGTCAATTCTTGATCTTAGAGCATAAGCTATTGGTGTTCTGTTCGGGAACTTTCCCCCTGTGCCCATGTCCTCCAGGGTCTTCCCCAGTTTGTTTTCTATTAGTTTCAGTGTGTCTGGTTTTATGTGGAGGTCCTTGATCCACTTGGAGTTGATCTTAGTATAAGGAGATAAGAGTGGGTCAATTAGCATTCTTCTCCATGTTGACCTCCATTTGAACCAGCACCATTTGTTGAAAAGGCTGTCTTTTTTCCACTGGATGGTTGTAGCTCCTTTATCAAAGATCAAGTGACCATAACTCTGTGGGTCTGCTGCCTCTAGCCCTGTTAATAGACATCTTAACATGAGCAGATCCATTGCAATGGGAACATTCACATTGTATGCCCATGTTACTGTTCCACTATTGTCATTCAAGAGCAAACCCTATACTCATGGCCATTGATTCTCTCTTCTTTGTTACCCCAGCACCCAACAACTATCTGTTCCCTATTGTGTATATTCTGTACTAATGGCACCAGGATGCACATGGCCTTTCCAATGGTTTTTTTTTTTTTTCTTCTTTTTTTATTCCTTCACACACTTTAGGATTTGTTCCTATAGTAGCACTTAGCAACTCCTTGTAAAAGGCTGAATGTTGTTCCTATATGCAAATGAGCCACACTGTATTCATGCTTACATCCTTGATGGACACTTAGATTGCTTCTGCTGTGAACACATCTTCCAGGATCGCTCCTATACAGAATTTCAATAGCTGTTTTCCATTCTTTGCCATATATGCCTAGTTTTGGCCACGTCAGGTCGCTGTTTTCCATTCTTTGCCATATATGCCTAGTTTTGGCCACGTCAGGTCACATAGTATTCCCCCTGCTTGTCAAGAATGATGTCCTTTTGTTTTATAATACAGTGTCTTCTCCCGAGTTGCTTCATTGAGTGACAGATTGATCTCAAAATTTCCCCCTTTTAATTAAAATATAAAAATTCATCCATTATAATTGAGTACTGACTATCCCTCACACACTGTGTGTTAAAACTTTATTATCAGGGATTGTGATGTTGGAATGTGCTGGAGCCTTTAGGATCCAGGGCCTAATGGGAAGTCTGTGCTTGAGAGGGGATGTGAACTCTGGTCTTTTCTTTACCATTTGTTTTTTAGTCAGGAAGAATGTGTGCATGTGTGTGTGTGGGGGGGTGGAGATGGGGGGGGTGCTCCACCATGAACTTCCTACTGTTGCGTAGAGAACTCTTGCTAAAAGCCCAGTTTCAAATGCAGAGCTGCAGAACATTTGTTAATTATCTCAGTTATTTTTACAAACACAGGAGTCTCTATGTGTTACTGGTTACTTCTTCACTTTCTGATACAAATACCCCATTTACCACTGGATTTAGGCTTTCCTCATACACAAATATGATTGTTCTTTGTAAAGATATATTTCTGGATCATTCCATCATCAGTACTGAGGCTTCTTTGGCTTCTTTGGCTGCTTACAGAATTCTTGAGACTTGAGCTACATATGATAAGCAGATATATATTATGCACAGCTCAAGCAGAAGGCTTCATTCCACTGCATGTTATCAAATGGTTGAAACCTGGAGAGTAAGCAGAGTGGTAGGCCTCCTGTTTATATGACAGAACCTGGAGCCTTTATGACTTAATTACCTCTTAAATGTCTCTCAGTCCTGTCACAGTGGTGAATGAACTTGAATTTAAACTTGGAAGGGGGCATTCAAACACAGGACTGGTGTTAAGACTCATTGTATAATTAGGGTGAGGTTGAGAAGGGATGGACATGATTTCTAGTTCAGTAGTTCAGATAGGCTGGGTTTTGGCTAGGGCTGGTGGTAGTGGGTTGGCTGGGCCTGTGTTTATTTCCTTTGTCCTCAGGTCCGTTCTTTACCCTGTCCAGTACAGTTGAGCTATGTGAGCACCTTGAATTCTCTCTGTACCTTTTTTGGGGGCACAGAACCTGGCATCAGCAAGGCATCGGACAGGGTACCAATGGGTAGCCTGTCTTGCCTTGCAAGAACAGCCTGGGGGGGCTCCTGTGCCTTCTTGCATTGGTCCCACCTGCCCTCTGGCACGTGCTGTGTTCTCTGGTATGGTCCTGAAAGGTTCCATTTTCCCCAGGCTGTCCTGGCTCTGAGGAAAGCCAGGTGTAAGTAAGGTGCTGTATTCGCTCACTGCTCACTGATTTCAAAAAGTGATTCACTGAGGTTCAGACCCCTCAGCTGCTGTCCCCATCTTTCCTCTTCTGGATTTCAAGTATGTTGTAGATAGTCCCCATCATTTAGACGTTGAGCTTTACCTCCTGGAAGCTGTCTAGACAGGTAACCAATTTGCACCAATCAGCAGGCCCTCTCACAGGATTGCTCTCCCTAACATGACTGAGCTGGCATAAGTAGCGGGTGGGAGAGAGAGAGAGAGAGAGAGAGAGAGAGAGAGTTCAGTAATACAATAATACAATTCAGGTTTGTTTCTGCTAAATCAGCCTAATTCCTCTGTTTAGAATGCCTTGATTCCTGACAAGAGGATCATCAGAAGTTAAGGAGAGCTCAGAGATGTTTTCCATTCTTGCAGTGATTGGCTACTGGTCTTCCTCTCTTTGTCTTGCTCTTGTCCTGGGTCTTTTCTTCTGTACCTGCTATCTGCGGCTGCTCTTCTGTGCCACTGTGGCTTTGCCTGGAGTCATGGCATCCTGGTGGCTTCTCCATACTCTACCCTTGGCTCATTCTCTTCCTCTTTCCCTTGTGTCTAGCATGGGGACAAAGACCATGTGTATGTCCCAACTTTCTGTCTGATAGTGTTAGAGATCTGTGTTAGAGGGCGAGAGTAGGGAGGGGCATGTTCATTTCACCAGGGGCAGATACAGTGAAAGAAATTGTGGCCTGAGCTGACCCACTTTCTTGTCTATTGGCTCTGAACTTACCAAGCTGACTCAAATCTTGCAGACTATGCTGTGGAGACTCCCTGTAACACAGCCACACAAATCAGGAAGTTCTAGGAGTGTGTGCGTTTCTGTTTGTGTGCACAAGCATGTATTCAGGGTCTAGTTAAAGCTTTTAGTGGTCAGTATTCCAAAATGTTGGAAACATTTCTGCTCAGTAAAGAGTCCTTCTCAGTATTCTCCAAAGGGTATAACCCTTGGGTTTTAAGTGTGGGAGCATGGTGTAAAATTTCATGTTTATTAAGTATTGGTGATACTTGCTAATAGATGCACTTAGGATAAGTAACAGGGTTTGAGTGCACCCAAGCGTCAGAGGAGAGATGAGAGATGCTATCAGGAAGGATGGGACTGTGGGCAGGGAAGCTTGAAGACCAAGGAAAGAGGTAAGAAACTCAAGCTGTGGGTGGTCTAATAATTGGCTTCAGCTGTCCATTTGTGTGGATTCTGTTCAGGACACCACACTCCCTGCTGCAGGCTCCTGTCCACTCTCTATCAACTCACGTTGTCTAGCCACCTGTCCTCTTTCATCAAGACCTCCACCCAAGGTCACTTCGTGGCTGGAATGCTCTTTATACTTCCCTGTACCAACTCTTCAGATATTTCTGAGGTCTTCCGGAACTGGAGCCCTGAAGTCTGAGAGGAGACTCTGTTGACATATATATATATGTTAGCTCAAAAATCTACAAATGGTATCATTTTAATATGTGTTTTTCTCCAGAAATATGTAAATTAATAATTGCTTCATACATTATTCAAGAAAAACTTATTTTGTATCACCGATAGCTCTTGTAATCTTATATAAAGATATGCTAATGGATTTAATTAAAATAATTATGCTGAATAATGTAGCCTGAACTTTACCCTAAAATAGTATCTATTAATTGTCATCAGTAGTAATATTTTTAGGCAGAGAGACACTCACAGCATTAAACTGATGCTGGCTAGAAAATGCATTTTCTTTCTTTCTTTCTTTTTTTTTTTTTTCCTTTTTGGTTTTGTTTTACAGTTTGTATTAAGTTAGCATTCTCATGAGAGGCATGGCAATGAAATTATGTGAACTTCAAACTTTATCTCATTTTTTTTTTAACCTGAACTATTTTACCGATAAAACTTTTAAAAGCTTCTCTGATCCTTCTGTGGTCTTTTTTATGGGTTTCCTGTTCTGTCTCTGAAAGTTTGATTTCTGTGTCTTCCCTGTCCATTTGCAGCCTTTTGACCCCGTTCACCTTCTTCAGGGTTTTGATTGCAAAATACTCTCAATTCCTGATTACTCAGATATTAAGAGCTGATGCCGCCTGCCTGCCTCCTTAGAGAAGCAGAAGTAGCTTTTCCTGCAGCTATGATTCTGTGTCTGGCACCCCGTATCTCTTACTGTCTTTCTTTTGTCCTTAGTAGTGGAGTGGTGGGTCTGTGTTAGAATGTAATTCTCTCTCTCTCTCTCTCTCTCTCTCTCTCTCTCTCTCTCTCTCTCTCTCTGTGTGTGTGTGTGTGTGTGTGTGTATGTGTGTGTGTACACCTGTATATGCAGGTATGTATATGTGCACATGTATGTGATGGTCAGAAGTCAGCCTCCGGCTTTCTTCCATCAGGTACTATACAGTTTGGTTTTTGCTTGAGACAGGGTCTCTCACTGGCTTGGAGCTAGGCTAGTTAGCTAATTGATCCCCAGGAATCTGTTTGTCTTCACCTTTCTGGTAATGAGATTAGAAGTACCACACCCTGGTGCCCAGGACATTTTTTGTTTTTGTTGTTAATGTGAGTTTTGGGCATCAAACTCATGTTCAATGGGGATCCTCTTGTACATGTTTGCGTGTGGGACCTCAAGTGTATCTTCTATTCTCAGAATATTGCTTGGTCAGTCGATGTGTGCCCACGGTCTCAAGTGTATTCAGAATTGGACCAGTCCATCAAGATGGGCAGATAAAAGCTCCACTCAGGCAGAGAACCTCATGCCTGGCTCAGATCTGCTGTGACACTTCCTTAGCTGTATTCCAAATCAAATGAAAAAAAAAAAATAATGTGCATTTAAAGACTAAGCATTCACTTGTAAGTTCCCCTCTGACTTAATGAATAGGAGATGAGCAGACAGAACCACAATCAGTGGACTTGCCTGAATTCCTGCAGAGGCCCTTCTTTTCTCTGATAAAGCAGCTCATGCAGTAGCTGGCCCATGGTACCCAGCCCCATGGGATGGGTTGAGAGAGACACCACCCCTACCCCACCCTCCCTCCACTCAGCTCTGTATCTTGGGAGCATCCCAGAAGCCTATCCACCATCCCACTCCCCCAATTCCACACCCCCAGAAATGAGTGAGTGGTGTCCCATTGTGCAGTGTCCAGGAAGCAGGAGCTGTCATGCTGAGGCCACAGTTGAGGAGAGACTGTCACATTCTGAGCAGGCCTTTCTTCACTGATTGACCTAAAATAATAAAAACCAAACAAATCCAGACAAAAAGGGAAATGCTTTTTGTTGCTCTTTGAGAACTCTTATTGGGTGGCTAGGTTCTAAGAATCCATTGAGTTGAGACTCAGGCTGGAGAGCTCTGCTGTCAGGGTGAATTACCATTTGCTGCATCTGCGTGCTGTCCTGTGGCTACTGTGGATGTAGGCCTTGCCAGAGTCTGTTGTGGACTGGGCATCCATTGGCATCCTGGGACAAGCTTGTCTCTTCATGGCCCTTTTTTCTTCCAGGGCACCCTGGAGACAGATCCTGTTAGCCTAAACTTTATTCCATAGTAGGTTGTTCACATTGCAGATGGTGGACTCCATCCTTGTTCTTAAATGCTAGTCCGGATCCCTGTTCTCAGTCACCATGCACTGACTCTCCTGTCCACTTTTTCATTATCAGTGCACATGTAAGCATTCACTCAGTTTTCTTTGGGTGTCTCTTTAGGTAAGATTGTGCCCAGTGTCATCTGTTCACAGTGTCATAGCCACCCCCCCACCCCCCCACCCCCCTTGATCTTGCAAATGTCCTTGAACTCCTGATCCTTCTACCTTCTTCATCTTCCAAGTTCTGGGATTACAGGTGTGCACTACCATGTGTGGCTGTGCTAAGCATCTCTGCAAACACTGTTTATTTACATATTTTTCCATAGAGAAGGGTCTCTCCCACTCTTTTGCTCCCCCCCCCCATTTTCTAAAGTGCTGAGTTTTCTTATTGAGTTTCTGGTTCTCTGAACAAACTGGATTGGATGTAAATCTCCTCCAGATGGGGGTTCCCAGCCATCTTCTCTCTGTGTGTGACTCCTGTCCTTTTATCCAAACTGCGCCATTCAGAGATGCAGCTCTTTGTTTTGAATGTTTGGCTTTATAGACTGCACAATTATTATTGTGTGAGAGAAATTTTAGCTTGGCCCAAAGTCCCAAGCATTTCCTTTAAATCTTTCATACTCTAAATTTTCATTTAACATTTAAAGTTAACCCATGTCTCACATGTGAATCTGGAATGTATTCATTTGGTTATGCATTTGGTAAAAATCCCTTGGACCATATATGTTCAGGGAGATACTTTGAAAGTGACTGGGCCTGGTAACACTGATTCTGGTCCTGGGGCTGAAAGTGACTGGACCTGGTAACACTGATTCTGGTCCTGGGGCGCAGTCAGGGGGTGGCACACTGATTCCCACCATTTTTTCCAATACCTGTGTGTATTCCTAGGGGTTGGACTCAGGTCATCAGGCTTGACGACAAGTGCCATTACTCCACTAAGTCATCATTCTGGCCCACTTCTGCTTTGAATGTTTGCAGAAAACTTTATACCACTTTTCATAATAGCTGTGCCATTTTACACTCCTATCTGTATCAAAAAGGTTCCTGTTCCCCTGCATCCTCACCAGAATTGCTGTTGTCTCTGTTCTCAGTAACAACCATTCTTACTGGGTAAGAGGGAACTCCAAGTAGTCTTAATTTTCATTTCTCTGGTGGCTAGAGATGTTGAAAACTTTTAAAAATATGTATTGGACATTCATTTTTCTTCTTTTGAAAACCCATCCTTTTCATTTTGTTATCCCATTTGTTGACTGGCAGTTTTGTTGATTGGCACTGTTTTGTTTGTTTAATTTCTCACAAAACAAGGAATACAACAGATGACTGGATAATGAAATTGTGGTTTATGTACCCAGTTGGATTTTATTCAGTAACAGAGAAAAATAAAATCATGAATGTTGTAGGGAAATGGATGTGTCTGAAAAATATATTAAGTGAGGGGACCCAGAACCAAAAATGCATGTTGTCTCTCTATGGGGATACCAGCTTATAATGTATATATACACATATATGTTCTATGTAGTATGTATGTATGTATGTATGTATGTATGTATGTATGTATGTGTGAGTGAGTGAGTGAGTGTGGAAATATACTGTGGATCACAGAGGAGATCACTAGAGAAGAGGGGAGCGAAGAGATTGGACACAGGAGGCAGGAAGAGAGGAAGCAGGTCCCTGGACAAGCAGAGTGGGGGTCAATCAGGGGATGGAAGGGAAATGGGAGGATAATTAATAAAATCTTTGTACTGAAATTTAATAATGTGTATACTGATTTAAAATTTTAAATAAATTACTTGAGTGGGCAGGTCTTACATGGTGAATGGCAGGTAATAGACCCTGGCCTTGCACTTGCGCGGTGAGGTTCTGCGCTTTCTAGAGCAAGGCTTCTTCACCTCTTTGTGCTATCAGCCCCTTTCTTCTGAGGAATTTTGAAGTGACCCCAGGTATCCAGGAAGTTGAAACAGGTATCCAAATGAAGTACTGAGGATACATCATTAGAAATTTATTTGAAAACAATTACTTGGCATACATAGAATTATCCCACTTGTCAAAGAGGAAAGCAAATATGCATATTAATGATAGGTATGTTCTTGTTTGTAATGTCAATACAGCCCAAAGATATGCTAATGGGATGCTTGCTGAGGAGTAATGGCAGGAAAATATCACAAGTATTTCCTTCCTGTAAATTAAGCCAGGGCATTTCTGGAAAGACAGAAAATGTTATTAAAACAAAAATACCTTGATTCCTTGACAAGTAATAGTTTGGGATCTTATCCTTGTGCAGGGATCCTTACCCATATGTGATGTGCTAACATGCCCAGTGCACAGTGGGCATGGTTTGTGCGCAGAGCCAGGGTTATAGTGAAGTCCTGAGGTGTAACATGGTCAGAAACTGCTGGAAGCACCCACTGTTTCCAGTCATAATGCATGCTTGATTTTGAATCAAAATTTGGGCCTATGTATACCTAAAACTTTTAAGGTGGCCAGACTTCTTTAGCCCTCCATGTTTGGGTGTGCGAACCCAGATGGAGGTATCGCCTATAGTTTAAGAAGTTGGAAGACACAGAGGTGAAGGCCGGAGATGACTGAGTAAAATGAAAGTGGTCCTTCACTAACGGGACACAGACAGCAGGAAGATGTCTTTGGAGTATAACAGAACTGCTTCTGTGGAAACCCACAGAGGATTTGGTCAGAAGGTATTTTTGTAGGGGACTTTATTCATTTTGTTTCAGTTAGAGACAAACATTTCTGCTCAGCTCACAGTGTGGGCACTTAGTTTTGCCTACTGGCATCCATCAATGCTACTTCTCCTCCCCTTTGGCCCTATCATGTTACTTGCATATATGTTTAAAGGTCATATCACTTGGTCTAGGATAACCAATTGGTGTGCTCTTCCCTAAGGAGGACCATTTCTTCCCCTGTGCATTACTGAGTCACCTGTGTTCTTTGTCCAGGGCTGAGGCCCCATGAGCTTCCGTATCAACTTTAGAATGCCTATTGGTGTTGTCTTTGTTCAGGTAGCCATAGTGTTAAGACTACATGGGTACTACTGTTCTGGCAAACTCCCTGTTCTGTGACTCTTACAATGTTTCCATTTTCTTTTCTGTAATCCTTTTTTTTTTCTTAGCCCGAGGATATAAAAGAAATGCCCATTTTAGGGGAATGGAATTTTGTTTTGTTCATTTGTCAGTGTGGTTAAGCCTCATCAGGAAGCAGACTTTCTCATCTTGCATTTCCTGCAGACCTTTATCAGAATTACAAGATTATGTCAATATTTGCCTACCTGAATTCCACTTAACCCTCTTTCTGGTTTGCAGGGCGCAGCACTGAAGTACTTGCCTACGATTGTCAATGATGTGAAGTTGGTGTTTGATCCCAAGGAGCTCAGGTAAACTTCCTGGACACAAACATTTGCTGTGCTGTTTGTCAGAGCACTGGGTCTGGAGGAGGCTGTAGGCTGCCTCAGACCTGCAGAGGTCAATGCCCTTGATTGTGTGGAATCAGTGCTGTGGATTCTGTCTTTCTGTGGAGAAGGCTTTACCTGTCAACAGCCACTATGTTGTTGTTGTTGTTGGAAAATGGTTTACAGTACAGTGGGACTGTGACCCAATGTTATCTCAGTTTCTTTGTCTCTGGCTATGATTCAATACCCTAAGGAAAACAACACGAGGGAGAAATTGTTTATTGTTGGCTCGTGGTTCTAGTTATAGCCCTTCATGGTGAGGAAGTCAAAGCTTCAGGAGCTAAAGGTCATGTTGCATCCACAGTCAAAACACAGATGGCAAGGAATACAGGCTAACGCTCGGATCACTTTCTCCACATGATACCCGTCTGGGAGGGAGCTCTGCCCAGGGAATTGTTTTACCCACAGTTAAGACCAGTCTCACCACATCAATTAATGTCATCAGGACAACCCTCTATAGGCATGCTCAAAGAACTGTCTCCCAGGTGATTCTGGCTCTTGTCATATTGACAGTTAACACTAACCAACACAGCCAAATTTTCCATTTTATATACTTTAGTGTTTGGGTTTCAATATGTGGTTGCTGGCTTAGTTTGAATTCTCAGCACCTACAAAAATTATATGGGGCCTTTTCTCTTGGTAGTTCGCATAGTATTAAGGGGCAGGATCATTTCCMTCTCTGATMCCTCCTAAATGAAGGACTCTGAGCCACAGGCATCATGGTCAGAAGTTGCCATCTATGATGATGGTGATGAGAACAACTACAACAATGGTAACTACAAAGACAAGCCTTCTGAGGGGGTTGTCATTGGGCATTCAGAGTGGAGTATTAGTCTAGGGACCAGATTTTCCCTGGTATGTGTCCCRTTCCAGTGCTCTTTGCTGTGTAATTAATCCACAGATCCCATGGCTTTCTGGCAAGTGCTTTGATGGTGCGTTTAGCCTTTGATACCACATGTGAGCCCAGCAGCCCAGTACACCTGCTTTATGTTTGACACAATGAACTATATGTAGGAAACAGCACCATTTGTACTAACCAGACCCTCCAAATATCTAAGAGGACATTTGTCCCTGAGGGGTCGTTTTTCCTTCACTTTATATCCACCTAAGCCATTACTGTCTTGAAATTGAAGGGCAAGGGGCTCCTGGACAGCACTGTCTCTGATTTGCTTGAGATTTAGTGTCCAACAGGGACATACTTATTTTCTGCTTCCAGGGCTTTGACTTCAGGGTTCTAGCTTAGCAGGCTCCAAATGATCAAAGAGAATCCTATGTGACCCAGGATGTTGATCTGTCCAGCTGTGTTTCTGCAAAGTCCTTTTCTTGGAGTGTTGTTTTTAAGGTTTGTCCCTGGATCAGCCCCACACATGACCCTTGTACTTGTTAGATGCCCTGAGCTCTTCCTGAATCTTCTTAACTGGACAGGGCAGCCTAATACCTGGTTTTCATTCACCTTCAAGGGATTCAAGTGGATACTTGAGAAGTACAGGGCTGGAGATAGTGAGAGGATATGGAGAAGCTTGTCTGGTGTGAGCCAGAGCCATGGCCAGTCTTGTCCTTGATAGCCCATGGAGGGACACCACGCCTGTTTGTGATTGGCAGATGTAACCTGAGCTTGGGGCTCTTAGGAAGACCTATTTCCCCTGGGGCCACGTGTCTCCACTCTCTGCTCTGTGCCTACATGTGCCTCGTCAATGCCTTCTATGCCAGTTTTACAAATGACCTTAAAATCAATCAATCTCTCTCCCTCCCTCTCTCTCTCTCTCTCTCTCTCTCTCTCTCTCTCTCTCTCTCTCTCTCTCTC
>BDUI01005203.1:45935-58767 GCA_002335545.1 Apodemus speciosus
ACATACCCTCACACACACCCTCACACAAACACTCTGTCACTCTGTCACACACTCACACATACACACTCTCTCCTTTAGCGCCCCCTGCCCCTTTTCAGGTCTGCATTATTTTTTATAACCTGCTTCTTGCACTTAGGATATCTTGTTTCCCTGTCATGATGTTTTCCATATGGTAATTAGGAGTGACTTTCATGCCATCCCATCCCATCCTGGCCCATCGTGCATTTCAACTACAACAGGCATCCGCTAGGTGTTCTCCCCCTACAAAGTGTTGTCCATGCATCAGTCCGATTCTGTTGTGCTAGAGCACTGGCTGGATGTTAGCCTAATTTTGTTTGTTCTTGGTAACTCAGCTGCTGAGTGCCACAGGTTCAAGGTGAATGTGGTCTTTTTCATTACAGAAAACATACCCTAGCTGATCGTGTCCAGTTTTTACCATTATAGCATATGCTAGGACTTTTGGGTAGTGTCTCCTTTTTTGAGTACTACAAAAATGCTACTTTAAGTCTTGTACACATTTTATCTATCTATATATTATACATTATATAATATATAACACATTGTAACATGCTTTTACATTTTTAGCAATTTCTCAAGTCACCAGGCCCCTTTCTTTTCCAACCTATATTGCTTGAAGGATCTAATATCTTCACATTCTTACCAATTAGATGCAATGCAATTACATGTAATGCAATTATCATTACATGTAATTTGAAGTCTACCCATTCAATCTATTGTAAAGTACAAACCGATGTTTTAAAACACAGATTCGCAGGATGGTCTTTGGGCCTTGATTCTATCAAGGCTTCTATCAATCCTGGTTTTGGAATTTCAGGGCCATTTCCTACCCTGGTAATTCTGCACCATCTTGGGACAGCATGGGTTACTCGGGCCGGCTATGCTTCTGAACAGTGTCACTTGCCTTTCTCTTCATAGCAAAATGTTCACGGAATTCATCCTGAATGTCCCTGCGGGCTTGCTGACTGTCCAGAAGCTCTACTGCCTGATTGAGATTGTTCACAGTGACCTCTTCACACACCATGGTGAGTGGATCCCTGGGAAGGAGGAAATCGGCTGGTTGTTCACTCAGTTCTCTCAGTTGCCCTAAGGAGGAGAGGTGCCTCCCAATTAAAATTTGCTTGCTCTAGGCAGACTTCAGCTCTTTCAAGAGAATGGCAACTGTCCTACTGTATAGGTAATAGGCCATTGAGAGTGGAGGGGGGAGAGTGGGTTTGTAATTTGGGAGCACATCAGTGCCCTGTATAATCAGCATACATTGTAGCTCTTAAAATGTGCCATTGTCTGTCCTGGGGAGGCAATCACTTACGTCCTAGCGGTGATTGCGAGGGGGGAAATATCCAGTTTTCTTTAAATTTAGAAGTAATGGCTCTGTCTTATTCTAACTCCGGGTTTTTAACAGGGCTTCCTCCAATCTCGTTCCGAATCATGAGGACCCTAAAGACTCTTGCATCCCAAAGAAACTTCTATTCCTCTTCATTAGCTTCCCCTCCCTTTTGATTAATCATTTTCTATTTGGACAGATTGAATTAATATTTTACACCTGCCAAGCAATTTTATTGAAAGCTCAAAACCTTTGCATAATCTCCAACCTCTCTCATTTATCGGGGCCGACTTGAGGTCTCGTGGGTGACAGCCTGTCTCTGTAACACAGATTTATTCTCTTCCACTTGTGACCAGAAGGTTGGTGGCTCTATTCTTTTTCCTCTGTCCTCAAGCAGAAGAAGAGCCATTTCTTCTCTCCCCTGGGCTGTTTTGGTGAAAGTGCTGTCTCCATGAGTCCTGCGACTCTGCTTCTGAGCTGTGTGTTTGCTGGTTTCTCTGTTTTGATCTTACTCTGAGAGTGCACTGGCATGTGTATAGGTGTCCGGCTTGGTCCATCATCTGAGTGGAAGTGTTCCACCCCCTCCGGTAGAAAAGGATGAGAACAAATGTGGCAACTTTCTGAAGCACCTTTCTTCACACATCTCTCTGGGGCGAAGTCCCTTTATACCATTTATGAAAGTCCTTATTGCCCAACACTTGAATCACGTGATCTAGATGGAGCTCTTAGATCTGACTCCTATAATTCAGGCTTTTACTCAAGAATGTGAATGGTGTGATTTCCAAGGTGTCTTCAAAAGCTACAGGAAGCCATGAACCACAATTGCTAAGAAGATGACCATTGGGGACATTACAAGCAGGCATTCCCTTGTTGACTACAACTGAAGCCAGAACAAATACATTTCTGCCCTGATTTATATTTGAGTCTTGTTAGCTACATTATTAGTGAAATGTGCCAACAGCCCTGTGTGTACACACACACACACACACACACACACACACACACACACACATGCATTCTCTTAATATCCCCACACTCCCACATACTCCCCCACATTCCTCCATCCCTTCACACATACAGGCAACCAGCACTCCTTTGATTTTTTTTTTTTTTTTTTTTTTTTTTTTTTTTTGCCGCTGAGATAAAATACCGTAACAAAAACATCTTCCGCTAAGAAAGGGTTCATTTTAATGTGTAGGTCAACGCACAGTTATGTCTTGGGGAAAGAATGAAGCCACTGGTCACATTGCCGCAACAGGCAGGAAGCAGAGATAGATGGGTCCTAGTGCACGGCTCATTTTCTCTTCTTCACTTATTCTAGGACCCAAGTCCGGAGGGCAGTGCTGCCCATTTTTAGTGTTGGTCTCCCACATCATTTAACATAATCATCCCAATTCCCTCACAGGTGTGCCTGGAGGCTTGCCGTCCAGGTGATTCTAGACCCTGCCTAGTCGAGAACACTAACCCTCAGACCCCAAAGCCAAATGCCTTCATGCCCCTCACCCTTCTAGGTCTCATTCTCTATTCCCCATACCACCCCTGTATTCCTAGACTTGTAACACCCCACTCATGCAGCCTGGATCCCCAATCACCGGAACTGCCATCAGCAGTATCTTCACTGAATGAATACTTATTGCCAACCGAGTCTCTCTCTCTCTCTCTCTCTCTCTCTCTCTCTCTCTCTCTCTCTCTCTCTCTGTCTGTCTTTTTCTGTCTGTTTCTTCCCTCCTCCCTCTCTGGATTATGAAATTTATTAGGGAACTTCAGAGTGCCACAGAAGGACTGTATATCTATTGTAAGTGGGGCTTGTGTTCAAGTGTTTGTGATGAGGGGAATGTTTAGAGACAAACACCAGGAGAACCACAGGAGGTATTTGAAAGCACGGTTACCCGTAGCTACAGTGAGTGGTGACAAGTGGCTTCATTGCAGACGATTGACCACTGTGGAAATATGTTTGGGGAAGTACCACTGTGTGAAGTTTTGATGGTCTCAGTGCAGGATTCTGGCTATGGCAGAATTGTCTATCATAGTCATGATGGGGCAGTCTTGTATTTTAAACACCTCCTTCCTTATCTTCTAGTTCTATTTTATTTATTTATTCTTGTTTGAATTGACACAACAGCTTCCATTCTGACTCTAAAATGCCTCACCTCCTCCTTTTCTTCTACCTCCTCCTTTCCTCCTCCTTCTCCTCTTCTTCCTCCTCTTCACTTTGGTGAAGATTTTCTCCTGAAAACATTGTTGAATGGTATATTTTGAATTTGATTATCTGTCTTTGCCAGGGTGGACATCCTAGTTACTCAGCTGAACTACATCAAAGCAGAAGTGTCAGGTCACACCCACCTCAGTCACTTGGGAGCAATAGGAGACTTGAGAGGAGTAGCCTCTTCCCTGGTTAAGTTCAGCCTGCCTGTCTTGCAGGTTGCTAAAGATTGGGCTGGATTATCCTCTTAAGAGAGGGAGGGATTTGTTTAGAATAATGATACACAACAGGTGCAGGGTTGGTAGAAAATATAAAACAAAGCCCATCTGAACAAAACAAATGGGGAGTTTAGGAAGCATCATCTCTCCTTCAGGTTATATTAACTTTTGTCAAAGATAGTCAAAGACAAACCAGTTTGTGAACTACACAGCTTATTGTTGCCAGACAGTTGTGTCAGAGATCCTCACACCCCTTCCCCACCAGGGTCTGATTCTAAATGTTTCAAAGAAGAATCAAAACTATGGCTGAAAAAAAAGACATAATATTCATAGTTTAAACTTTGATGAGAGTTTAGCAATTGACATGGTTTAGTTATTTTTATTGCACATATCGTTTTAAGATAACAGTCATGACTGACAGCCTCACAATAGGACCTTCAGGCTTTTATAAATTTTATATGATCTTTAGAACATTTTCATTAAAAATAAATACCAAGCATCATGGGAAAATAATAGTCATTTATTTATCCAGCTCTAAAATAATCATCCAAAAGACTCTAAAACAAATACATAGTTAATAACCCTCCTCCACTCTTGTTCATACCTGTATACCTAACACTCTGAAGGCTGAGGTAGAATTGCCATGAGTTCTAGGCCATTCTGGAAAACATTGAGTGTGATACATTTTTCTCAAAACAAAGAACCTAACCAACTAGCCAGCTATACACACAGAACACCCATCCAGCCATGCACATGGATCAACCAACCAACCAGCCATGTACACAGAGCAACCAATCAGTCATCTACACAGGTCAACCAACCAGCCTGTACACAGAACACTGAACCAACCATGAACATGGAACACCCAGACAGCCATGTACACAGATCAACCAACCAGCCATGTACACAGAGCAACCAATCAGTCATGTACACAGATCAACCAACCAACCAGTCATGTACACAGAATACTGAACCAACCATGTACATGGAACACGTAGCCAGCCATGCTCACAGAACACCCAGCCAGCCATGCACACATATCAACTAATCAGCCATGTACACAGAGCAACCAATTAGTCATGTACATAGATCAACCAACCAGCCATGTACACAGATCAACCAACCAACCATGCACACGGAACACCCAGACAGCCATGTACACAGATCAACCAACCAGCCATGTACACAGAGCACCACCGCAGCAGTAGCAACAGCAACAGTAACAGTAGCTTACAAATGCTCTTAAGATTCTATATTTTCTCTTAAATAATCAAGAGCGTAAGGAAGACTCCAGAAAATACATGAATCATCTTGTTAAAACAGTCTTTGGGCAGATCTATGTTAAGAAAACTTGTTGGTTTAAATACTCAGAATTGAAATTTTTTTAAATATCAGTTTGTTAATGTTTGGATTTTAAAATATACTATACATGTTTTAAAATTACAGCTATCCTGATCCCACAGAAATTACCTTCCATTTGTTTCAATTGTCACAAACTTACTAAGACTTATCTTCCTCTTCTTCTATCTTTTTTGAGTCAGGGACTCTCTATGTAGCTCTGGCTATCTCAGGGTTCCTTATATAGATCAGGCTAGCCTGGAACTTACAGAGATCCACTTGTCTCTGCTGTCTGAGTGCTTTGAGTAAAGCCATGTGTATCACCTTCAGCCTTCTGTAGACATTGTACAGTTTGATTATATTTATATTTCTTCCTTGTCATTATTCTCTACTTTCCTATCTAGAGCAATACAGCCAGTCTAATTTTGTAGCAGAAGGTTTACTTTTTCACTAAACTTTTTTTCAAATCCAATACAATCTTCTTTTTAAATATCTTTAAACCAAAACATATCTTTGTATTTGTCATTTTAACTTTCCTCACTTCTTTTTATCTCAAAAACGGTTTCCTTTCTTAAATTTACATATTATGCTATTTCTTAAAATGTGCAGATTTATATAAAATTCGTCCCTTTCTCAATTAAAAATTTACATTTAAAAAATTCTTATTGTTTGTGTCCTTTTATAAATAGTTACATATGTGAACTAGAATTTTCTACTCTTCATAGCCTTTCTTTTTAGCAAGAAGTTTGACAGGAAGTTACCTTGAATTGATTTTCATATTTGCTAATGAACCTATTATCTCAGTTTCTTTCCTGTTGTGATAAAATACTCTGACAAAAGCAGCATAATGGAAGAAAGGCTTGTTAGCCCACAGGTCCAGGTTGCAGTCTGCCATGATTGAGAAGTTGGGCCACCTGGAGTTTGAGCAGGGGACTACAATGCATCCATAGTAAGAAGAAAAGAGGAATTAACGCAAGCTGAGACAGCTCAGCTCATTGTCTCTACTCTTACAGCCTAGATCCTGTCCACAATTAAAATGGATCTTCCTACATCAATTAATGTAATCATACAATTTCTCAGAGGCCCACCCTTAGGCTAACTCAATTTAGATAGCGCAGTGGTTCTCAACCTTCTTAATGTTGCAACACCTTAATGCAGTTCCTAATGTCATGGTGAGCCTCCGCAAACCAAGAAATTATTTTTGTTGCTACTTCATACCTATAATTTTGCTACCGCTATGAATTGTAACGCAAATACCTGATACTCAGGATAACTGATATGTAACCCCTGTGAATCAGTTGTTCAACCTGCCCTCAAAGGGGTGGAGACCCACAGGTTGAGAACTGCCAAATAGCCCCCCACCCAGACTCCCTTCCCAGGTGATTGTAAACTGCCAGGTTGACAATGGAAATCAACCATTACACACACACATGTAGTCTTTTCAATAGAACATATGAAGACAAATACATATTAATTTGCATTTAGAGTTATTTCCTCTATTTTTCTTAATTAACTTTGAGCATTTTTTCATGGATTTCTTAGGAAAACTGGGAAATCTCATATGCTTTCTCACAACTTTTTCCACCCCAGAGGAAAAACTCAACCTGACACTTCTGTTCTCAATACACAGGAAGCCATAGTCACTGTTACAGTTCCCTCGGTGTATTTATTCTTTGATCACACCTATTGCTGTACCTTTTGTTTTCTGAGAGAGGTTGACCTAGAATTCAAAGCCTGCAGTCATCACCCTTCACATGCTGGGATTGCAGGCTGGAAGCAGTGTCCTTGGTGTATTTATGACTGTAAACATTCAACAGAGGTAAGCATGCCCCACAAAGCCATAAAATCCCATCAAACATGTTGCTAACAGTCCAGAAGACAACTTCACTTTTAACTCAATCAACAGTTTGGTGAGACAGAGCAACACAGACTGCAGGCATACTTGTTTATGGAGTTAAGTCTATGTTATATTAATAAAGATATTATGGAACTAGTTAAGGTCACCTATTCCGTGATTAAAGTTTGACATTTTTGTTGGCCATCTTAGAACAACATTTTCTCTTGAGGTTGGTCCCAGAGTAACTCAGTGATTATAAAGGATATTTTCTGTGTTTCTCTTTCCTCACTTCCCATATTTACAGTCTCCAAGCTCAAGAACCTAGCTGAAATAAAAAAAAAGTTCTAAGCAACATTGAATAATTAAATTATTTTGCCAGATGTAATAGTATACTGCTGTGAATTCTCACTTGGCAGGTAGAGGAAGCAAGGTCATGAGTTCAAGGTCATTCTTTGCT
Source organism: Apodemus speciosus (assembly GCA_002335545.1). Classification (NCBI taxonomy): domain Eukaryota; kingdom Metazoa; phylum Chordata; class Mammalia; order Rodentia; family Muridae; genus Apodemus; species Apodemus speciosus. Next base: position 53,331 of record BDUI01005203.1, read on the forward strand.
ACAAAGTGAGTTTTTGTCCATGGTAGACCATGTGAGAGACTTTGAAAGCTAACAACCACAACAAAATTATATAAAATTGACAAAAAAATCAACAAACACACATATCTAAAAGAACCACGTTCAAAAATGGCAGAAGAGAGATACACAGATCTAAAATCCTTTTTATAGTAATTCTGATATTACAGTTTAAGAATACTCTTAGGGGTACTCACAGGAACTTTTAAATTAGATATGCACATGAAAGAAAAAATAGTATACTACTTAGCCAACCGATACAGGATTGTTGTATACTATAGACCAGCTTGGGCTATGTAGCGAGAACACATCTCCAGAAAGTATTAAGTTTTTTAGACCCTAAAGGGATTTCACAATAAACAGGCTCTAAGCTGTTACCCTAAGCTACATTATATTAAAAAGTTAAGGAGAAATCCCTGCCAGACCACAGTACAGAGACCATCATATGACCCTTTCCAAACCAGCTCCAGAAATTCTGGGGCCACTGTAATGGGTTTCAATTAAATTCTGCCCAAAGCTGTTGCCTGGACTCAAGAAAAGTGTGAATTACCTTGCTGTAGATTTGCTCATGGGTGTTTGTTTGCAATAGCCTCTGAGTCTTTTGTGATAGTTACCATAAGACTTCATGTGTTTGTGGTGCGTATGTGTGTAGATATTTATGTTTTCTTTATATTCATGTGTATGCATGTGTGTGGAGGTCAGAGGTCAACCTCAGGTGCTGTTTCTCATGGTACTGTCTACTTTGTCTTCTCAGTCAGGTTCTCTTGCTGACCTAGAATGTGCTGACTTGTCTAGATTGGCTGGTTGGCAGGCCCTAGGCATCTGCCTTGCCCAACCTTCTCAGTATTGGGATTATACACCTTGCTAATATCTGGAGGTTTTTACCATGGGGTTTGGAGTATTTGACTCAGGTCCATAGCTTTTCTAGCAAGCTCTTTTGCTGACTAAGCTGGCTCCTCAGCCCCAGCCATCAAGCAGCCATTTCTAAGAACCCTTCCCTCAAACCCTTCTGGCCTTATCTGTTACCTCTGGGTTTTCACTGATGTGAATCCCTCCATCCTGCTTCCCTCATCTCCTGGTTTCCATGCAGTCAGTGAGCCTCAGCTGTCAAGTACCAGTGAAATGTACTCGACCTCACTGAGTGTTGGTGTGAGGAAAACCTTAGTTACATATCTTATGAGATTTTTCCCCCCAAACTTTTGGCCCCTGTTGAATAAGTACCTAAAACGTACAATCTTTAGTTACATATATTTAAAGCCGAATTTCTCCTGGGGTATGTTTGGAGGGAAATCCTCCTGCCTCTTGAAATGTTCTCTCTTCAGCTACTGGGATGCTTGAAGGGATCCTACCGCTCGTGCCTAGTGCTCATCTAAACCTGGAGGTCTGTTAACTACCTCTTACCATGTAGCTGCACTGTGTATTTCCACTCTTATTTTCTTCACCTCATTTTCATACACTGTTGTGATCTTCTTTGAACCAAGCAATATAAATAAATGATTCGAGTTCAAAATGAGTTAATACTTACCTTTAAAATAATCCATTGTTTTAAATATAGTGCCATACTTTTGAATGTATGTCTGTCTGTGTGTGTGTGTGTACATGCATCTGTATATATGAGTACAAAAGCCAGTGTGTGTGTTTGTGTGTGTGTGTTTATATTGTGTGCACATGTGTTTATATATATGACTACAAAGGCCAACATCAGATGTCTTCCTCCATCACTCTCTTCCTTAGCTTTTGAGACCGTCTCTCACCAAACATGAAACTTGTTTCTTTTGTTAAATTTTTTTCATTGGTCCCCATGTACCTCTCTGTCTTTGTCTTCCCAGTTCTGGGATTGGTAGGCATGTGTGGCCATGCCCAGCTCTTTATGTGGGTGCTGGGTCCTCATGCTGGCAAGGCAAAAACTTTACAGAATGAGTCATCTCCCTAAGCCCCGCCTTGAGTTTCGATCTCTATAGCAAGTTGTACCCAGACTAATAAGTGACATGTGTGAAGTATTTAAATCCAAAATGACTGTAGGCCAAGACAAAATCAGTCTCTAGCGCCTCATCTCGCAGCCAATCAGCATCCTCTGTCTGTTATAATCAGCTTCTTAAATGTGTTCTGACCACCGAGTGCCTGCCCTCAAGCCTTTTAGAATGCTGTGACCAAGATGAAAATTCCCCTATTTATGGGTGTTGGTGGTAAGAATCTTTCTGGGTTGGGATAGCACAGCAAGACACCATTTTCCTCATTTGCAGGCTCTGTCCTCCCAAGCAGCCAACTGCTGTCTTCTGTCCTTGTCGGGAAAAGATGAACAGCTGAAATCTTCAGGCCGGTCTATTCTCACAAAGATGCCATTACTTTTATAAAGTAGTCCGTGCCACATTTGTATAAATATTTAAAGTCGAGCCATTTTCAGATGAGATATGGCAGCTGCAGCTTTCGTGCTTCCTTCTCCGTCTTGGGACCTGATCCGTAGAACTTTGCAGAAGTTGGCTTTGCTGCCTGCTCTATGGAAGGTGCTACACCTTTGTGAAGTGCCTTGGGTGTGCTCCCGGTGCACCTGCAATCGAATCCTTGAGGTCACTGTGGGAGCCCCAGGGCAAAGGCTGGGCTTCAGCCTAAAGCACCTCCAGTTCTGAGCCAAGCCGAAAACAAGAAAATGACTCAGGTTGGGCACTAATTAGGGTTGTTCTCCGGGAAAACAGCTTCAAGCAGTCTTGAAAATGTGTTCCAGGTTCCTCAGAACGGTGGCCCTACTTACAGATTTACACTCTCACGGGGTTGTGATGATACCTGTTGCCAGTCAAGAATTGTACTCTGTGCCAGCTTAAGCTAAGCTATCCTATGAGCACTGTCTTGTCTGGGGTGTTTGGGGGCAAGAAACATGTTTGTACAGATAATCAGAGTGGCTGTGTTTCAGCCATTAAAATCTGGCCCAGTCCTATGGTCAGCATATGTGTAAGTGGTAACTTGACATTACGTAGATAGCTACAGCAGCCATACTTTTTCATAGTGAACTGTCACTCTCACATCTAAGTTCTCGTGGGCCCAGGATAGTGACATGCCAGCTGTTTCCACTTTCTCTCACCACTTCTCCCATTTGCAGACAGGGAAAGGGAAGATATACCCGGTGGGGGTTTGTTGGGCAACAATAATAGATAGGTTGTCCCAGGAGGTTGTAGTGTATGAAATTGGCTCATTGGAGGCCGGCCTTCTCTGTTGTACTTGCTTCTGGCTTAAGATTTCCTGGTGTCAAGCCCCATATGGGAGGAAGGACCTACCTCCGGATTCGGTATATTTTCATGTGGGAAAAGGAAATTACCAGAATATTAAAGCATAGAAAGAAGGCTGGAATATGTATTTATATCCCCATTACCCAGCTTCAACAATAGTGAACTCACGGTCAGACTCTGAAGCTAATCCCAGACTATACAATGTCTGCATAGGTAACAATTACTCAGTGAATGKCATTGTTCCAGACTGAGGTTGTATTCTAGGTCTAGTTCTTATGTTGGCATGCCCCAACCATCCCCCACCATCTGCCTTGGATGTCCTGTTTTTGCTCCTATGCTGAGGTGAAGGGCCTTGGGCTCATTAGCATGCTGTGCATGAGAGCCAATGAATGGGCGGTAATGGCTTCCGAGCCTGGTCTCTGATGTGACTTGCCTACTTGAAAGCTGGCTAAACAGATTATGTGCTGCACGGAATGACGACTCTTGAATATCATCTGCAGTGTGGAGCGGGCAGATTTTCAAAGCAAGATACAAAGAGAGGGAAAGGTCGACATCTCATAATTTGTGCATTTGTGGCTTTGTTCCCTTGTGATTATGTTGTTGCCCACATATCTGACAAAAGCTGGGAAAAATTAAAGCTTAAATCCTATTACAGAAATGAGAAGTTCTAGTGTAATTAAATCAGATGTTGGAACACTGAGTGTCGGATTTATGCCCACCCAACTTTTTTATGTTGATGGTATGGGAATTGGGATAAAGTGAATCTACCTGGCTAGCATCACTGTGTCACCTAGTCAAGAGTATTCTCTATGCTTGCAGGGAGGCTTGAGAAAATGGAGGTTCTTTTTGGAACTTTTTCCTTGTCTACACATGCTTGCTCTTCGCATCCTAGATGATGGGGAAGCTTGTTCTGACTAACATGGAACAGTTTTCATGTTTCCCCAGACATAGCTTTTCCATTTTCCCATCCTGGCAGTGACCTAGGCGATTGACAGGTTTCATTTTACAGCTTGATACAAACTTTTTCTTGTATCTGTGCTTGTTTGGTTTTAGAGGGGAGTCTGAGATTGGATGAGTCACGAATGACTATATTTGTCTTCAAGTGCAGTAGCTAGTCTTGGTCTTGGTAGCGTTTTAATGCCTTGGTGGTTGTAAACTTGTTATTTCTTGTCAGGGCTTTGCTTTGTTCATGGCTATTGCTTTCCTGGTGGCTGGCCTCATGCTGTGAGTAGGAGAGGGAAGGGAGCCATTCTCTGAAACTCTGGCATCTTATACTCCTTCCTTCCCTTTAGCAGATAGACCCTATCCTAGCTGGGTACCCTGGTCTCAGGCAATGCTGCATGGAATAGCAAGCAATTCTACATTGAGTTCCTGCCCGAAAGCCCTCAGTGATGGTCTGTGGCCTGCAAGTGTAATCTAAATAAACCCTGTTCTTTCCAAGTTCCATGTTGACAGAGTCTTTTATCACAGCTACAGAAATCAAACTAAGGGCAGACTCCTTGTCCAACAGTGCTCCCCTGCACCGTGGAAACTCATGTATCCTCAGTTTTGAATAATAGGAAACCTCTTTAAAATGCAGGGCGAGTGGGTTTAAATGATGTGTTTCATTCTTCTTTTCAAGGTGAATAATTCTCTCAGTGATCAAATGGAGTAAAACTCTGTGCTAATGGCAGAAGCATCAGTTATAGCAGTCTTTTCGAAGGCCCTGGGCGATGCCCACATACTTATCGGGACTTTGAGATTAGGAAATACTGAAGTCAGAGTTCTCTTCACAGTAGCCAGACCCTAAGTAGAAAACATCTAGCTCTAAAAATTGCCCTGTTCTTCAATTTCTTCTGCTTTAGGTTGTATACACGAGAAACTGTGTATTCAGAATGAAATAAAATATATCGTTTTAATGCTTTCCATCAACAAATCAAAACAGTATTTCTTGAGTTTTTCTACTGTGAAAACAAATCGTGAACTTGAAGCTATTCTCAAGTAGTTTTGTTAACTTGATAGATGTTGTACACAGAGGAAAAAATTGGGGTTGGGGCTAATTTTGCCACAGTCACTTAATGTCCCACTCATAAGGCATTCTGGAACACTTTAATTAGATAGCTGTGCTGATGACTTCTAATGAATGTTGCCAGCTGCGAACCCTGAAGACTAACTCTTTTAAATAATGCTGGAATAAAAACATTCCTTTCTCTTTCAAGCCC
>BDUI01005204.1:7704-29512 GCA_002335545.1 Apodemus speciosus
TAAATGGTAGATCCCTGTATGCTGGATTTTTGCAGAACCAGTACTCTTTAAAATTTGAATCTGGGGTATTATTCTTCAATGAATCACAGACCCTTACAAGATGATGAAGATGATGATGAAGATGATGATGTACGGTATATTTCTGATAGCTAAAAATAGAAGACTTTGAAAGTTGCATAAGAATATAAGAATTTCATTAAGAAATGAACCATCTACCTTGTTTTGAATATTTTAATATGTATACATGTATCAATAYATCACTCAGTGTCCCATAAATACAAACAAWGATCTCTTATAACCTATAATGTTTTAAATTTTCATATAAGGATAGTAATGGTATTTGTTAAGATGAGTCCATTGTATATAAGCCAGTTCCCCAAAACATTTTATGTTTTTTTGAAAATTTTATATATGTGTACAATGTATTTTGATCACATATAATTTCCATTTCCCCTGAAAGCTCCCCGCAGTCTCCTCTACCACATTCCCTCCCAACTTCTTATTTTGATTTTAAATTGAGTACAGTTTTTAACACATGTAAGGATGGAAATCTATTCATTTGTGTAAGAGCAAGCTACCAGCAGTCCCATTAGTGAATAAAATTAATTCTCATTCTTTCAGAAAGCAACAAGTGCAAATATCTTCTCCGTTGAGGTCGGAGTTTAGGACCCCATTCTAGCTATGCTGAAACTTTGACTGGCTTGATCTTGTCTGTGTCGCATGGCAACAAAAACAGTCACTATGAGTTTAACATCTTACTGAGCTATATATCTTATAGGCTAGAATAACAATAYACCTGACAAAATATGCCCACSAGAGAAGCAGTGACATGAATAGAATATCAGAAACCACTTGTTTTCTGATTGGATTTAAGATCTGCTCCAACAGAGCTCATACCTGGCAACATAAATTGAATTAAGTACCTATGGTACTCACACTGCAAGTGCATATACATGCAGAGAGAGACAGAGACAGAGAGAGGGGAAAGGAAAGGGGGAGAGAGAATGAGAAAGAGAGAGAGAGAAGAAGAAGAAGAAGAAGAAGAAGAAGAAGAAGAAGAAGAAGAAGAAGAAGAAGAAGAAGAAGAAGAAGAAGAGAAAGCAGACAGAGACAGAGTTAGAGACATAGAGACAGACAGAAATACCCTGACAGAAGAAGGAAGAATAGAATAAATCTTTTTTAACTGACAATCCCTTCCTCAGAAATCAACTATGATTGTCAACTCAGTTAAGAGTGGTAGCTCATTAGCCCTTCCTCCTTCATGCTAGCATGTTTCCTTACTTGGTTTTGTGCAGACAACTGCAGCTGCTGTGATTAATTAGTAGAGAAGTCCTGTTATATCTTGACGATAGTATTTTGCTCAGTTTTTCCTCATCTCTGGCTYTCCTAATCTCTGGTTGTTATAATCTTTCTTTGATGGTCTTTAAGCATTGGCAGGAGGAAGAGGATAAAGATGTTTCAGTTAGGGATGAATACTCTACTAACACTTACTAGCTGCAAAATATTCAAGTTTGAGATTCTTTGTTAACCACTGGCCACTATACAAAAACTCTGAAGAGGTCTAAGAGCTGCATTGATTTATTGATATAGAGATATGAATCAGGCCAGTTTGATACTCTGGCCATATCCCATATCCACAATAATAGAAGTGGGTTCTTGATCATGTTTGCTGTACCAAGCATGAGATTCCTCCTAAAAACAAAAAGCAAACAAAAACTTTAAATACAACTCAACATGAGTGTGTTCCCACATGAAAACCCACAGAATCAACCAAGTTGATCCAATAGAGGGTCTCAAAAACTGAACCATCAACCAAAGAGCCTGCATGGAACAGACCTAGGACTTCTGCACATATGTTACAGTTGTGTAGCTTGATTGTCTTGTGGTACTCCTAACAGTAGAAGCAAGAGCTGTCTCTGATTCTATTGCCAGACTTTGGGACTGTTTACCCATAGTGGATTTCCTTAATAGAAAGGGAAGTATATATTCTTACTGCAACTTGATATGATATGACTGGCCATATCTGTTTAGATGACTGGCCATTTTCTGAAGAGAATTGGAAAAAAAGAGTGAATGCTGCAGGAGGTAGGAGAAGGGACTGGGAGGAGGGGAGGGAAAATGAATTGGGATCAAGATGTAAAACAAATAGAATTAAAGGACAAAATGAGTATCTTCTCTGGGATGCTAATCAAGCTCCCACTGTTGGCAATGCACCCATGAATATATATGGCATACAAAAAGTATGTTTTGGGTTAATTTTTAAGACAGGTGTAAGAAGCTGAGAAGGGATAGGGAATTAATAGATCTGGGAGGAGTTAGACTGGGTAYTGGGGATCAAATAGGATCAAAATACATCATATGAAAGTCACAAAAAATAAAGTAGATGTTGTTATAAACAAAAACATTAAAATATGAAAACAGTTCTATACCCCATTTATTTGGGTTATTTGGTTTATTGATGACTAATTTCTTGAATTCTCTATATATTTTGGATAGTAGTCCTCTGTTGGATGTAGAGTTGGTGAAGACCTGTTCCCATTCTGTAGGCTGCAGGTTTGACCTATTGAGATATCCTTTGCCTTACAGAAGYGTTTCAGTTTCATAGGGTTCCATTTATTAATTTTGATGTTTGTGYCTCAGCTATTAGTGTCCTATTCAGGAAGCTGTCCACTRTGCCAATGTGTTCAAGGCAGTTCTCCTACTGGATTTAGTGTGTCTGGTTTTATGTTGAGGTCTGTGATCCACATAGACTTGGGTTTTGAATATGAATTCTCAACAGAGAAATCTCTTAACACTCAAGAAGCACTTAAAGAAATGTTCAACATCTTTAGTCATCAGGGAAATGCAAATCAAAATGACTCAGAGATTTCATCTTATACCCATCAGAATGGCAAATATTAAAAACTGAAGAGGGAACTTGATGCTGAGATTGTGGAGCAAGAGGAACACTCCTCCATTGCTGATGGGAGGGCAAATTTGTACAACCACTTTGGAAATCAGTTTGGAAGTTTCTTAGAAATTTGAGAATAGTTCAACCTCACGACTCAGTGACATTACTCCTGGGCATCTACCCAAAAGGTGGTCTACCATACCATAAGGACTTGTTCAATAATATTTATAGCAGTTTTATTTGTAATAGCTAGAAACTGGTAATAACCTAGAAGTCCCTCAATTGAAGAATGAGTAAAGAAAATGTGGTACATTGACCCAATGAAACACTACCTGGTTATTAAAAAGAAAGACATCATGAAATGTGAAGGTGAATGGATGGAACTAGAAAATCCTGNAGAGAGAGAGAGAGAGAGAGAGAGAGAGAGAGAGAGAGAGAGAGAGAGAGAGAATATTAGTGTGCTTTTGGTAAGGTTCGTGTTGTGTAGTATTATAGAAAGTTTTTTGTTTCTTTGTAAAATCTCAGGGAGATGCAGATTCATTCACAAGTATTGCGGGAAGGCCATGGGCGGCAGCGGATAGCTTAGGGACTCTGATGACACTGCAGGAAAAGTACAAAGCAAAGCTGCACAAACATTGATCACCCAAAGCAGAAAAGAAAACGGAAGACACACAGAAAGACACTGATTTAATTACCAAGGTTCCAAAAGCTAAAGAAGTAAAATGGGAACTAAAAGCTATTTCCCAGGGTCTAAACCGCCAACCGAGGAGCACACACGGAGGGACCCAGGGCTCCAGCTGGATATGGAGCAGAGGATGGCCTTGTCAGGCATCAATGAAGAGGCCCTTGGTCCCGTGAAGTCTCGATGCCCTAGTGTAGGGGAATGCGAGGACATGGAGGCTGAGTGGGGGCACACCCTCATAGAAGCAGGAAGAGGGGGGATGGGATGGGGGTTTCTGGAGGAGAGAATCTGGAAAGGGGATAACATTTGAAATGTAAATAAATAAACTATCCAATAAAAAAAAAAATAGAAAAACTCTGTTAAAATGCTCTCCGTGGGAGATGAGCATTGGTCCCTTCTGCTTATTTCCTGCTGTCTCCTCCCAGGGCAAACTCAAAAACTGCAGGTTTCTGTAGTTTTGTAGTTCTCACAGTATTAAGTTGTAAACGTGGAGACCCTCGGGGCGAGGTCAGGTCTGCCCTGGTCAGAAGCCTTTGGGAGGTCACAGAACTGGTGCTGAGTTAGTTATCTGAGACAGGGAGAGTGCTTCTCAGGTCCCCCGGGGTGGGCTCAGTTAAGCCTGCCTAGGAGTACAAACAGGTCTGAGCAGCCACACTGCAGAAAAGAAGCAAGACAAACGTTCATGCCGATGATGCATGCGGCTTTAACTTGCCCATGGCTACCCGTTACATTTCTTCATCTGATACTCTGGCATTTATTTATTTATTACCCAATAACTTACTTGAAATGCATGAAAACTTAAAACTCATAAGTTCTCAGTGTGATATTATTTAGCACTTAAATTCTCTCTTAGTGGCCTTCTTCTTACATAGGATATTTCTTTTAAGCATGACTACTGTGAGCTTCGCCTGGCAGAGTGGAGCCAGTGCCATGTGGCCCTCGGGTTTCTCTCCCAGCCTCTGATTTTGACTCTCTATCACAGGAATTATTATGGAGAAAAAATCGGTATCTATTTTGTATTTCTCGGGTATTACACAGAAATGCTGTCGTTTGCGGCCCTGGTTGGCTTAGCCTGCTTCATCTACGGCTTGTTATCGATGGAAAATAACCTAACTAGGTGAGCACAAGAGACAGGCACTCGCAGAGACTGCCTTGGTGTCAGCGTATGCACCCTCCTCGTTTCCCCCACTTCCCTCGAAATGTGCCCGGTGGCAACAGGTAGTATCCTCCTTGCCGGGGACATCACGGAAACTGTCTTTTTATTGCTTTGGGTTTAACTTCATTTATTCTTTTCTGGCTTGAGAACTTCATACATGGTTTGACGACATCCACCCCCATCTCTTCAGTTCCTCCTCGGTATTTTGGCATTTTCCTTCCTGATTTTCCCGCGTTCATTTTGAGGTTCAGTGTTGACCTCATGTGCATGCATGTAAGACCATGTACAGAAGCATGTGGCCTCTCAGGGGCCACATCCCCAAAGAAAACTCTCTGTTCCGCAGCACCAGCCATCAGCTGTCAATAGCTCTTCAGCTAGAAGTAGGATCTCATGGTCTCTCATGCCCCATCCAACCGGGGATATTATTATCTGACTTGATCCTGCTCAGGATTTCTACATCTGGCTGTTTTAGAAAGTGTACTCTAAGGACTCCGTTTCCTAGAACGCGTCTTAAGCCACTATAGAAACATTTGCTTAGTTCCCATGTTTGCTGTGAGGGCAAGCTTGTTATGCAGTTCGGGTAGAGTTGGTTTGATTTTTCCCTTTAAACTCCTACTTTTTCTCTGACTTCTCTGGGTAGCACTGAAATCTGTGACCCTAAAATCGGAGGTCAGATGATCATGTGCCCTCTTTGTGATGAAGTGTGTGATTACTGGAGACTGAACACCACGTGTTTGCATTCCAAGGTAAGTGTGCGAAGTGGGAGGGGACGAAGACTGGAACTTCCGTTCTGTGGGGATATGTTTCACATTAAGTGTTTTTTTATACTGGTGTTGCTTTTACAGTTCTCCCATCTGTTTGATAATGAGTCGACTGTTTTCTTTGCGATCTTCATGGGGATCTGGGGTGAGTACAAGGTCTCCTCCAAGAGAGTTTTCTTTGTATTATGACCTTTCATGAACTGATCACATTGTGTCTAATCCGCTGCATAACTTGGTCAGTTGTGGTTGGTTTTCTTTTTACCACTTGAAACAGCTCTGGAATAAACCTTGCTTTTTTTTACAACAAGATTTCCTAAAGTGCAGGCTGACCTTGAATTCCCTGAGTGACCTTGAACTTCTGATCCTCCTGCCTCTGCCTCCTAAATTCTAGGAGTACTGGTGTCTAACACCACATCAAGATTATGTGGTTCTAGGAATAGTACCCAGGGACATGTGCATGCTAGGCCAGCATTCTATACATTGAGCTATGCCCACAGCTCCTGAAACAAATATCTTTTTATATTTATTCAACAGTCTTCTAAGAATAATTCTTAGCATGTGAATTTGCAGAGAAATATATATATATATACATATATATATGTGTGTGTGTACAACTTAAAAGCTTTGCTATTTATTTACATGACTTATATAAGACTGGACTTTTATACACATTCTGGTTTTATTTTTCAACACTAGAGATGCCAGAAGATTGGCAGCCTCTTTGATCATATATGGTTTGATGTCATCTCATTCTGGTTTTGATGTGCACATTTTTCATCTCAAGTGTTCTTGATATTCACTAACCATTGGACTTCCTTTGCCACTGGAAGCATTTTTAGTGCTGTAACTCTTTGTTAGCATTTATGTAACAAGCAAAGGCATCCTTTGCACCATATACTGCAGATATTTCACATGGTCTATGCCAGAAATGCAGTGGTTTTATTTCACTCAGTCTTGATTGTGATTTGTCAGCTTCTATAGTGTCCACTGTAGGGCAGACAGTGTTCTACATGCAGAGATTAAAGTGGGTCCATACGCAACCTTTCTCCCAAAGCAGGTGCACACGGACCCTTGCCTCCAGTCACTGGTCTACCTGCTACTTTAGAACAAGCATCTTCATGACCTTAGTTTCCAAAGTTTCAGGGTTGAACACGTTGTATGCTCAAATATGTGTTGAATACTGTCCTCCCCAACCCCTTCTCTTTTCTTTGTCTTTCTCTCTTTTTTGCTTTCTCTTCCCTGCCCCTCTTCTCTTCTTCCTCCTCCTTCTTCTTCCTCTCCCCGCCCTCTCCCCCTTCTCTCTCACTCACACCACACACACACACACACACACACACACACACACACACACACACACACAGGACTGAGCCTAGCTCCTCACACATGCTTATCTAAAACTACACTTCATTCCTGGATCTTTTTTTTTTTTTTGCCTTTTTTTTTAATTAGACATTTTCTTTATTTACATTTCAAATCTTATCCCCTTTCCTGGTTTCCCCTCTGAAAACACCCTATCCTACTCTCCCTCCCCCTGCTTACCAATTCACCCACTCCCGTTTCCCTGTCCTGGCATTCCCCTATACTGGGGCATTGAACCTTCTCTGGGCTCGCCTCCATTTGATGTCCAACAGGGCCATCCTCTGCCACATATGCAGCTGGAGCCATGGATCCCTCCATTTGAACTCTTTTTCTGCTTTCTTACACAGAGTCAGGAATCTTCCAGGCTGGTCTTGTACTCAGTCTAACCAATGCAGGTCTTTAAACTTGCTTCCTGCTTCAGTCCCTGATCAGCCAAGAGGACGGGCCTGCACCATTTTCCGCGGCGTCCAACAGTTCTCATTCTTGTGCTTAAATCTCATTTAAGCTCAATCTAAAATGCTCAAGCAAAGGGTCTCTATAAATTACAGAAATTTCTTTCCAACAATAGTCAAATCCTGACAACCTTGTGGATTTATGCAATCTCAAGAAACCCATTGAAATCATGACTGTAGTTTGGGTGCTAGAATGTATCTTTTCTATTTTCACTTTGCCTGACTGTTTTTCCATGATGTGACATCTTTTGTCCCCATCTGTGTTATCTGGTTTTCTTAATTCTTCCTTAGAATAACAACCTTGGCAATCTTGACATGAGAGGGGTAACACTGTTCAGTGAGCCTGAGTCACCAAATACTGTTTCTAAAATTTATACCAATTGTTAGTGTTTAGCTAATTTCAAGATGAAATAGCATGACAGTGTGAGGGGAAAGATAGATGGTCCGGAAATTTAAAGCTTTAACTATTAAGAAATTAACTTAGATTTTCTTAATGAATAATTTCTGCATTATTATTTAATGTCACATCAGTAGTCACTGATACAACACAGCATTTATTTTTTTTTATTTTCTTTTTTTTTATTTATTGGATATATTCTTTATTTACATTTCATTTCCCCTTTCCTGGTTCCCCGCCTCCCAAAGTTCCCATATGCCCTTTTCCCTCCCCCTGTTTCCCTATCCACCCCTTCCCACTTCCCTGTTCTGGTATTCCCATACACTGATGCATTGAGCCTTTCCAGAACCAGGGTCCACTCCTTCCTTCTTCTAGGACATCCTTTGGTATGTGGATTGACAACACAGCATTTAAAAAAAAAAAAAAACGCCATTCCCATCTGACAGCATGCGAAGCAAGCAAAGCAATTTACAATAGAAGTGAAAGTTCCTGTGTTAAGATTTACTTTTATTATTTCCAATCCTGTGTGCATATGTGTATATGTGCACATGTGTGAGTAACATCGGGTGCCCAATGAAGTAGGAAGTGGCATTGAATCTCCTTGAGCTGGAGTTAACGGATGGTGTGAACCTCCAGATGTAGGTGTCAGGGATGAACTTGAATCCACTGCTAGAGCAGTAGGCCCTCTAAACTGCAAGCCACGCCTCCAGCCACGAGGGCTGGTGTCTTGCTATTTTTGTGTGTGCATTTATTTATGCCTTGACCTTGATGCTTTCCTTCTCTGAAGTCACACTCTTCCTGGAGTTTTGGAAACAGCGACAAGCCAGGCTTGAGTACGAGTGGGATCTGGTGGACTTTGAAGAAAAACAGCAGCAGCTCCAGCTGCGGCCTGAATTCGAAGCTATGTGTAAACACAAGAAGATGAATCCTGTGACGATGGTATGGTAGATTAGAGCAGGAATTTGCCCTAGCAGGTCCTCTGCTTTGGCTGCCCTAGAATAGTGTTCCATCAGCATACAAATGAAATCGTAAAATTCCTATGCTTTTCTTATATATGAAAATGTTCAAACATATTGTTAAATAGAAAGCTATAGTTTTTCCCCTTTTTATTAATTAATCATTTTTATACACTCTGTATTTTACTCCCCACCCTGCCAACCCCTGTTCACCTTCCAACTGTTCCACATTCCATACCTGCTCCCTTCCTCCCTGTCTCCACATGGATGTCCCCACCCCCACACACCTGACCTCTAAACTCCCTGGGGCCTCCAGTCTCTTGAGGGTTAGGTGCATCATCTCTGAATGAACACATACCGAGCAGTCCTCTACTATATATGTGTTAGGGGCCTCATGTCAGCTGGTGTATGCTGCCTGTTTGGTCCAGTGGGCCCAGATTAATTGAGACTGTTGGTCATCCTTCTCCTCAGCTTCTTCCAGCTTTTCCCTAATTCAACAACGGGGATCAGTAGCTTCTGTCCATTGGTTGGGTGCAAATATCTGCATCTGACTCTTTCAGCTGTTAGAAAGCAATAGTTAAACCCATGGGTGGACCTGCTACCCAACACTGCATTTTCACCTCATAGACAGCGTTTTGTCACGTGTCTGCACACCATCCTGTCACTAGATTACTTTTAAAGCAAATCCAATATATTAGAATACTAAAGAGGTGATTTTACCACCAGATGAGTAAAAGGGAAATAGAAGCTAATGTGAATGGAAATGAGATAACGTGTTAAGCTTAAACAGTAGTTGCATAAAGATAGGGATGGAAGAGTGAAGATCTTATTTAACCAAATTTCTTTTTTCGTGGTGCTTTTACATCGATTGCCATGGAGAAGTCACTTCTTTGGAGCTGAGAAAGTTCTCATTTTCAAATCTTGAATCATAAACTGGCTGTGTATTCTTGACTGAGGCCTCACACTTTGTGTAACTTCCCTGTTCTTGTGTGAATGTAGAATATTCTTTGCCTTCAGAAGCCAGAATGTTAGCTATGTAGGCTAAGAGCCCCAAATTGCTATGAGTAAGAAAGTGCACCCCAGCTCAGATTCCATGTCCTCTGTAGACTCCCCTCCTTTCCTGAGGGCACTAATGCAGGGTAATTCCCAAAATTCTTTTCACAAGTTAAGAATTGGCCAATTATCTTTTAAATTTCATTGAAATATCACAAAAATGCCCAGTATGTATAATGCCTAGTTGATCTGGGTATTGTGTAAGTTACTATTTATTGCTGTTGCTGTGATAAAATACAATATCCAAATGCAACCTATGGAAGGGAGTTTAGTTTGTGCTTAGGTGATAAAGGGAAGATCCATAAGGTCAGGAAATGCACAGTAGCTAAATCGGGAAATCTAGAGATCATATTCATTCATATACAGAAAGGAGAGAGAGAGTCAGAGAGACAGAGAGACAAAGAGAGACAGAGAGACAGAGCAAGACACAGAGAGAGACAAGAGACAAAGAGACAGACAGAAAGAGGCAATGAAAGAGAGACAGGTGCACACACATAGAGAGGGAGAGAGAGAACAGGAAGTGGGGTTAGCCCTGTAGATGTCCAAAGACTTTCACAATGATGAGCTTCCTCCAGCAAGACCATACCTCCTAAAGGTTCCATACAGCGCCATCAGCTGGAGACTAAGTATCCAAATGCATGGGCCTATGAGGAACATTTCTTACTCAAACCAGACAGGTTTTAGGAAAATACATTGGATAGAATAATGACACAATGTGTGTGTGTGTGTGTGTGTGTGTGTGTGTGTGTGTGTGTGTGTGTGTGTTTGGTTTTTGTTCCTATTTTATAGTATAAAAAGACAACAGCGGAAGGCCTCTTAGTTTCACCCATAATTGACAGAATAAAAGATTGAACTTGGAGGAGGAGGGGTTCAGTGTGAGCAAGAAGTGTGTCTAGATTCTCCCTGATTCGTTCACTTCACTTAGTCTTAATAGAATCAAAATAAAGAAGCAGAAAAATTTCATTTCTGGCAATAGATTTTAGTGTTTAAGCACAACCAGAACTCTTACTTGTGGGTCTCCATTGATGATACATATGTGTGGGTATGTACGTGTACACACACACACACACACACACACACACACACACACACTAGTCAATAGCTAGCTGGATACACACCGTGCATACACAGTGTAAAGGCTCTCATGTGCATACATGTATGCACAGTTTTCGTATCCATGGGGCTCTTAGAAGGCTTCTCATCCCAGTGAAGTCCTGTAGCTCTTTGTCCAACCCAAATATCCGTAAATATGGAATCTTGGTTTTTTTTTAATAGAATTTCATGGTTTTTATGTCTCCTGACAGCTTTCCTGTACTGTATTTATTTGCTTCATAAATAAAAATGTATGTTTGACTGTGGCTCAGGATGTTACTTGATCCAGTTATTTTCTTGTATATTAACATCTGTGATGAGTGAGGTAGAAGAGCCTGCCCTGTTGTTTGGGGTAATAAGACAGGGACTTCATATGCTATAAAGCAAGTAGGGAACATTCCAGGTGGAATTAAATTGAGTCTCATTGCATCTCAATGGCAAGATTTGGGCTTTGTCTCTTCTCTGTCAGGCAGAATGTCACTTGAGGTCAAATGGCCTTCTATGCAAGGGAAGGCGTCACTTTCCATGAGCTATGTGAGAAGAGAGCCATCTGTGGAGGGCTCTGCCTTCAGTGTACTCCTTGATACTCCTACTGTCATTTAGAGTCTCAACTGTGAGGACAAAGGGTTACTTTGTTATTTTTCTAATATTACAGGAGATGGAGCCACACATGCCTCTATGCCATCGCATCCCATGGTACTTTGTGTCAGGGACCACAGTGGCCTTCGGGGTAAGCAGCATTTCGGAACCCTTTATCATTTCTATAAACATAGTCATCTACAGGCCGCAGTTATCTCCACAGCTCTCTCTCCATCAGTTCTCAGGTCATTCCTACAATGTTCCTACAGTTCTTCCTACATTGCCTATATGTCTGATACAAAGCACGCCATAATTTACATAGATTTTCCCAATATTGAAATTTGTAGAAATATTTAGGGAGGAGCCCTGACTTCACAGCCCTTTGCTGTATGTCTCATTGACTGATACCTTGAAACCAAAGATTATCACATTCATCTTGCAGTCTCTGGTTAGTGTTATTAACATCATTCATTGGCCTTCATTTCCCCTAAAGTATCTATACATGTGACTGAGCAAGTCAACTGTGAAACTTCTTTTTCTTGTTGAAATAAACAGAATAAAATCTGAGGAAGACAACTAATGTGTTGAGGGATTGGGTTTCTCTCTACATCTATAGCTAACACATTAGTTTACCAATGTGATTTTTTTCATTTTCTTCCTCATCCTAATTTGTGTATGCTCTACACAATTTGTTAGTCTTTAATTTGGGAAAGAGGGGTGAGAGAATGTCAAATGGAGGTGTAAACTATTAAACTGCAAATTAACTATTGTAGACTGTGGTTTAACTTCTCCAGTGTGTACACACTGTACTTTTAAACAGTTGTTTTTAAAATATTTTTATATCTTGAAAGAGTGGGTTTGCATATGTATTTTTAGCTTACATAACTTTTAGAAGAAAAAAATGAATAAAAAAAGGGTCCAGATAGACACCCCAGGCTCAATTCTGAGAAATCTACTAGGAAGCATGGTCCTAGAAGGTTTGTTCTGTTTTAGTTTTTCTACCTATCAGTCAATTTGATTTGCTTCCTCGACTATAGAATAGAGTTTCCCAGCCATTGAATTGATATGGAGCTGCTTTGCAATATACAGTGTTGATGTGGGAAGTATGTCACTAAAGTCTAGTGTTCTGGAAAATTTTCCCTTAAAGGGGAATTCATTGGTGGCCACATAGTCTCTGGTTCAGGTTTATTTTTTTATTTTCTTTAAAACCTTAAAAGATAAGTTATATTGATAAAAATTAGATAGATAGATAGATAGATAGATAGATAGATAGATAGATAGATAGATAGATAGATAGAAAGTAGAAAGATGACAGACAGACATAGAGACAGGCAGATAGATAGGTAGATAGATAGATAGACAGACAGACAGACAGACAGATAGATAAGCAAGGGATAAATGATAGATGACAGATTAATTTCAAAAGCCATATCAAAGCCAAGGGTAAGATTCAGAAATATAGTTGTCAATTGTAAATGCTGTGAGAAAATGAATTTTAAAATTGTAGTCACCTCTCATATTACTATGATGAAGTAACTGACAAGAATCAACTGACGGGGGTTTGTTTTGTTTTACTTCATGGCTCCAGGAAGTATGCCACCACAGCAAATGGGATCATGAGGCAACAGGTCATTGTGCACAGTCACAAAGCAAAGAGAGATGGGTGCTGGCACTCAGTTCACCTTCCCCTTATATTTTGGCCCAGAACGCAGGCCCATGGAGTGTTGTCACCCACAGTTTAAAATGTCTCTTTCCACCTCCACTTAATCTAGATAAATCCACTCACAGCTATGTCCAGAGGCTTGTCTCCTGTCAAGCTTACAATATGACCCATCACAGTTTTCCCCTCTTTTATGTTTAACCCATAGCCACCAAACCTTTAAACCTTCTACCTTGCTGTGGCCTATCTATTGCTTCTATGGTAAGAAAAATTGCTTTGCCCAAGGAGCTGCTCTGCAAGTATAACAAAATGGGGAAATGGCACATCCAGTGAGTCTCCGTTTTCCCCTCAGATGGCTCTCCTCCTCAGCAGCATGGTGTCCATCATCATTTACCGTCTGTCAGTCTTTGCCACTTTTGCCA
Source organism: Apodemus speciosus (assembly GCA_002335545.1). Classification (NCBI taxonomy): domain Eukaryota; kingdom Metazoa; phylum Chordata; class Mammalia; order Rodentia; family Muridae; genus Apodemus; species Apodemus speciosus. The sequence continues at coordinate 21,164 of BDUI01005204.1, forward strand.
GCTTCATGGAAAGCGAAGCCACCCTGCAGAGTGTGAAGAGCTTCTTCACTCCCCAGCTGGCCACTGCTCTCTCTGCATCATGCCTGAATTGCATTGTCATCTTGATACTGAATTTTTTTTATGAGAGGATATCGGCCTGGATTACAAAAATGGGTAAGCTGGCCAAATTACATAGAGTGATCTAGACCACGGGTTTCAGCCAACATTGCATCTCCATCTTTGACTCCTCTCCCATGTTGTTGATATCTGAAGGGATCCATTTTCAGGCTGTTTTGTGCTCTAAGTAGATCCACACATGATTCTAAAGAATTCCTTAAGATCCACATTCAGTTATTTCATAATGGAAGTAAGCAAACTCTAAAGAGTTCAGGACTCCTTGGCCATTTTTTGAGGGCTCTTATTTCAACATTCCCTGGGCGGAGCTAGCTGAACCTTGATCAGAATCTAATCATACTAAAATCATGAGATTGTTTCCTTTTGTTCTTGAAAGGGATCTGCTTCTGGAATTCATCCTGAAATAAGAAAAGAAATAACAAAAGTAAAACACTGTGTCAATCCCTCTTACTTGAATCTTCAACATGGTACCTGTCTGTTTAGGCAGTATCTGTTGCAACCTAGATTGTTTTCTTGTTGAAGTTTTAAATTTTCTCCTGAAATGGAAGTAAGAGGAGGAGTTGTCGGTGATGCTAGGATTTGAGCAAGGAATGCTACAAAGAGCACCAATTCTGGACAAGTTAGAGATATACAAGTCTAGTCATTTACCAGACAAGGACATCCCTTCTCAAAGCACTCCTTGTTACCCTAAGCAGGACATATGTTCATACCACACAGCTCTACACAGAGGCGAAGAGTATTTGGCAAGCACTGCTTGGAAGTAGTTCTTGCATCATCTTCAAATCTTGAGTTCTAAGTCAAGTTTACATTCTCTGGGCAAGAGCAAGTGATTTGTTAATCATAGCAAATAGACTGCTCTTAAAGACACCAAGAACTCATATATTTCTTTAGTGAAAACCATCCCTGGACACCTATCTGAGACATTTTTAATGAGTGCAAGTGAGCGTCATCAAAATGGAAGATATTGTGTCCTGAAAATTATTTTGTCCTACTTCCGAAAGTGTCATTGAGAGTATCTGGGTCAGCTCTTCTGAGAAATTATCAACCCATGAAATAAAATGTGTTCCCTACTCATTGGGCTCCGCACAGTGTTCTAACAGGCTTTGGGGAGAACTTGATGTTTTCTTTCTTTAGAATTTGTTAAATTACAAACTATGACTACATTTTTAACTAAGGAGGGAGAAAGCACATGCTACCTCTGCCAGCATTTGCAGTCACAGTTTAGTTCATGAGAGGAACGTATAATGTAGTTAGAAACATCTTAGCCCTTGGCATAATCTAGTCTGGTTTCAACCTGCTTGACCATGGGCAAAGGAGAGAGTAGCATGATGGGATTTTCTGAAGTGTCTAGCAGTGATGGGGACAGGTACTTCCAATCATATAGGCATTCAAGTTGCACATTCAGACAGTCTTATTCCTAGTGAAATTCCCACCATTGAAATGTAGTGACTACTTCCTAGACTTTCACAGCTGTGGGATCAACACAACACGACCAACAGAAAGCAAGCAGAAACACACATCTCTTTAATATTCATCTGAGGCCAGACTGAAGAGCATTTTCATACACTTTTTAAATGGTATGAATAGCATTCTAAGTATAGCATTCAAGGAAATGCATTTATCCTTGATGGTTATTATTGGCAGAAATACCTCGAACTCACCAGGAGTATGAAAGCAGCCTCACTCTGAAGATGTTTCTCTTCCAGTTTGTGAACTATTACTCATCTTGCTTCTATGTGGCCTTCTTTAAAGGGAAGTTCGTGGGATATCCTGGGAGGTACACATATATGTTCAACATATGGAGAAGTGAAGAGGTAAGAACTCTCTTCCAGGTCAGATGTGTGGCCCCAGATAATTAAGACCTGCCTTTCTCTCTGGCACTCACTCAGATATTGTCAAGTTGTAGAAGTCGACATTGACTCCATTGCTGGGAGCCTGTCTGGCATCGGTTCTCTCTCTGATTGCAGCCACTGGGGGTGTAGCATTGGCAATTGGAGGGGGGCAAAATTGGTTTTGTGAGAGTAAAGGTTGCTTACTATGTAGAATAGTTATTTGCTTTCCTTAACTCTCTGTTATTCTGGAGACAGAAACTGCTGACTTCAGGCAATTAACATCTGCAGTTTAATGTGTGGGGAGGGGCCAGGACTGAGAAAAGAAGTGATCATTCTGGCTCTTTGTTCTTTTTTCCATAAGTCCTCTCTCACTGTTTAGGTAAGAAATTTGGAGTTCCTTAACTCCTCGAGAGAGAGGAAAAGAATGTCAGGCATGCAGAAAGAAAATCTATTACACAGGCAATATGCATAGACACACATGTACTCATAGACACACATTCTAGTTGCCCCCAACCACCACCTGTCTCATTAACCCCACAAGTGTCCATGTATATTTACACACACAAACACACACACACACACATATATATTTACACACACACACAAACACACACACACACACACACACACATACATACACATGGTAGATGAAAATCAAGCAAAAGCCCCCATGAGCAAGTTTCATTGAGCAAGTGCCAATACAGAAAAATAACTCACTCTAGATGAAAAATAATAACCTTTGTGCTCAGAGAAAGAAAATGCTTCTACATTTTAATTGTAAGGAAAAAACCTAAGAAAGAAAAGGCTTATATCTCTATTGGTAAAAAAAAAAAAAATCCTTTTTCTTTTTATTGCTGAATGAAAGAAATCCTGTCCCTTATTGTCATCATTCTTAGTTGTTATACTTTCTCAGGAGAAGAGATCACATGGTTTTCTAAGTGTTTTTACATTCCAAATCACGTTCATCACAAGTTGAAAATATTAATTCAATTCAATAAATCAAATAAGGAATTTTCTCAGGAATGTTTACATGTGTTTCCATTAAGACTAGTATCTAATTAAACATTCATTATCTATCACTAGCTCCTAGCTCCACAAGTTCATAAAAAGTTTAAAACAGTAATTCTTATGTCATACATTAACATGGTTTTATCAAGAGGCAAATCATTTGCCTTGTGTCTCATTCATTTTGAAGTTTTGTATAGATAAATCCAGTCAATATCTTCTGTACTTTCACCTACAGAAAATTGTACAGTCCCAGTTTATTACCTTTAGTTATCAGATAATGAGTTCACAGACAGCCTAGAAGGATTGTTTTTCCTGAATATAAATATGTTCCAAGTCTACTTTCTCTGTGTAATTAGCCTGTGACACAGGAAGGTTTTCAGAGCTATAATTACAGCTCTCATACTATAAAGATCTCAAAATTACTTGTATAAATTTAGGAATTCTATAGAATAGTTATTAAGAAATATGAAATCATCAGTTTGTCTACAATAGCATTATTAGAAGAGAGTACATCTTCATTGATCTTCACAAAATCTGCCTAATAGGGTAGGTTAATGCCCAGGAATTATTAGACCAGCTTAATAATGACAGCAAAGACATAGCAATAATGAAAATAAATCCTGAGATGAGATCTCTGAAGGCCTTGCAATTCAGAGTTTTACCCATCACAGCCATGAAGACAATGGGTCATATCCAGAAAGTCACTTTTTAGTTTTCAGCCTATCCTAGATGGTTTCTGACACACTATCCACTGATCAGTTTTATCATCTGTTAGACAGTTGAGTTTTTCTTTGAGTACAATTCGATATGGGGCCTGTCTTGGCTTCTTTTCCTGTTGCTATGATAACATACCCTGACAAAATCAACTTAAAGGATAAAGGGTTTATTTCCTCTCACTATTCAAGAGTCTAATCCATCATGGGGGGAAATTCAAGGCACCAAAAACTTGAAGCAGCTGTTCAGATCTAATCCACACTCAGAAATCAGAGAGCAATGAATGCCTGCTGCTGCTCAGCTTCCTTTCTCCATTTATACAGTCCAGACGTCCATCTAGGGAATGGTGCTGCCCACCATGGGCAGGTCTTCTCACTTCAGTTACCAACATAAATATTCCTCCATATGCGTGCCCAGAGGCTCTTTGCCCAGGTGATTCTGCTACATTTTAACAGGTTGGCAATCGACACTATCGAAGAGCCTATCTGTGGTCTGGCAGTAAAATATAAAGTAGAATAGGGCTTTTATTCCTGAAAGCTTCCAACAAAGGTCCATGAATCAAGAAGGGACTCGTCTACGGCTCAGTAGACATGACCAATGTCTTCTGAATTGGTCTCATGAAAATTATACCATTGTTCAATCCTAGCCCAGACAAACATAAAGATTCATATTTTGTTGTAGTAGTTGTAGTTGTAGTTGTTGTTGTTGTTTAAGAATAAGACTAAGAAGTATGTATCCCCAGCACAGTATACAAATGGGTGTGATGCAGCTACACTGTTAATGGTCTGTAGGACAGATCGGCTCCTGAATTCCATCACTGCCTTGCAAGACCATAAATGTAACTTCTTGCCCKACTATAACTTCTTGAGTTTCAGATATTCCAGATGTAGTAAAATTCTGTTTCTCTTCCTCCTCCATCTCTGTTTTCACCTCTCTTGTTTCTGAACAGTGTGGTCCTGCAGGCTGTCTGGTAGAGCTGACCACCCAGCTAACTATCATCATGATTGGGAAACAGATTTTTGGAAACATCCATGAAGCCTGCCAACCGTACGTATGACTTACCCATTCCATATTTAATTTAAATAGGTTCAAGAAGATGGATATATTTATTGCTGTCATGTTATCTTTTTCAGAAAAACATTTATACAAGCAGAAATAATTCATGTTCCGTGAATAGTGAAGGATGTCTCTGTAATAAAGGCTTTGGTTGCATTTATTTAATTGTGTGGCTATCAAAGCTTTTTTTAGTATTCTTTTCAATGACAAATGACACTTGTATATAATCATTTGCATATACAATACATATTTACTGAGTATAATGTGATGTCTCACTATAGGCTTTTTTTGGGGGGGTGGGTAACCCTTTGAGACAGCATCTCACGATGTGGCTCTGGCTGGCCTGGAACTCACAATTCACAGAGATCCATCACACTGGAGTGCTAAGATTTAGGGCATGAACCTCACACTGTATGGAGCTTCTAAATATGCATTTCTGCTGCTTGAGCAAAGCTGTAAAGATTTAACTGGGGAATCAACATATTAGATCCTCAGTAGCTTATTCTACATAATGCATATTATGCTTTTGTAGTTTAAAAATTTAATATAGAATTTGTGTTGGTTCTTTGAGAATTCCATACATACATATAGTGTACTTTAATCCTATCACTCTACTCTTCCCCCAACTCCTCTTAGAGCTCTCTATCTCACCACTCACTTCTAACTTCCTCTTCTCTCTTTCACCTTTCTTTTGCTGTGCTTCATTAGTTATACTGTACATATACTCATGAGTGTGTGGCCATTCACTGCAGGGTGGTCAACCTACCAAGGGCCACAGTTTTAAAGCAAGATGAATCCCACTCTCCAGAATCCATCATCCTGTGTTGACAGCTCATGACCATACACACACACACATGCACACGCACACACACACACACACACANATGTGAATTGCAGTCAAATTTATTTGGTAGCCTTACCTTGTTGGTTTTGCCTATCATCCAATCAACCTAACTAACCCCCTAGGTATCTATACATGTTTGCACATACAATTGACTTCCTGCACTGGGATCCCAGAAGCCTTCACAGCTAGTATACCTTGCTGTGCTCAACCATCAAAGACCTGCTGATTTGCTATTGAAAAGATGCCCTGCCACCTGTCTTAAGTCATGTGTCCCCATGCTGTGACTCTTACCTGGAGGTGGCCTCTGATTTTTTTTTTCAGGCAATGCTTAAATCCTGTGGACTTATAGCAGAAGCACCCATCASTGTGCTGGTGTAGAATTAAGAGCAAGATAAGGAAATTCATCTTAAGAGCAAGAGAAAAAAAATCTGTCACAGTTGTAGGAGCACAAGCCCAGGGGCAAAACTCCCTGAGTAGCTCATCAGGGAGCCCCAGGCAAGACACAGATGTCCCTTGACTCATTTCTGACTATAAAATGGGGAGAAATAATAACTCCCATCTCCTGGGGTTTGTGAGGATGCTCGGGTTGATACGTGGAAAGCTCCTAAAATAAGCTCTGACAATGTTTAATGAATGGCGGCTATTATTAGCTAAAATGAATTCCAATAAAAATAGCAGGAGCTTTTCAAGTAGGGTTTTACTCATTCTATTCTGTTAGATCAAGTGCCCCTCATTTCCACTTTTTCCTGTTTTCAATAATGGAGATTCCCACAATGCATCAGTTCATCACCTAACCTGCATGCCGCACCGCCCAATAGGATTAGACACAGTGAGAAAGCTCGTGACTTCTGGGCTTCCCTGGTAGTCTCTAAWGTAGAATAAAAAAGACAATTTTTTTCCAGAAAATAGGCAACACTCTGGTTACCCATCACTAAATACAAAGTTATCTAAGATTCTCATCTATAAATTCTGAGATCCCACAAAACAGCAAAAGTAGAGTGTCTAGTGGGGAAAAGAGCAGAGTGAGTAACTTTTTTTTGGGGGGGGGGCTGGGTTGACCTACATCTGTCGGTGCTGGTTGTGATTTCCAATACCCAGAGTCATTCTAAACAGACTGAGTGATGTGAGGGCATCATGGGCTTTCGGGAGACAGAGGGCAAGATGAGTCATATTCATTGAGAGGGCCTATGCCTGTCGTCTGAGCTGTGTAAGACATTCTCCTCTTCAGCGTCCATCACTATGTAGCTTTGGATGCCTTCACTTGTAAAGGGATATCACTTTCTCAGCTTACAGGGAGTTTTACAAAAGTTAATGAGGTTACCTAACTGGCTTCATGAAAAGCTGAAGACCTCAGTAGGATAGCTTGGTCGAATAAACATGAAATCTCATCTCCCAGTGAATACTCATGCTCTCTAGACACATTCTTTTCTAAAACAAAGAAAATGGTGTGCTTGGAYACTTTAAGACAATTTAGAAACCTATTTAAATTCCTCTTACAAAATTGTTTTAGATTTACTTCCCCATCTAGATGGCGGGGGCAGTGGTGGGTTGTCAYCGACATAAATAAAAGAATCCTAAAGAAATACCAAAATGTGGAAAGATGTTTTGGCTCACTCTGCTCTTACACTAATAGCAGATTGGATCTAATGAGGCGGTCTGTTTCCAGGATTTCACTCAATACTGAAACATTTTTAGGRATAAATGTTTTCCAAGTCATGCTGGCATACATTTAGCAGGATTCCATATATGTTTCGTTTCTATAGTCTAAAGACAATAAATATTTTCCTTCCAAGACTATTCCGATGTACACCACACAATGCCCTATCTGAGTTGGTTTTTCTGCATTTACATTAGTCCGCACTGAAGATTCAATGCCATTCTGAATCTGGCTAGGAAAAATAAATGAACCTCTTCTTAAAGATCTCAGCTTGCGTAATTCCCACCACTTGATACTGTCAGTGAGCTACCCTGAAAAAAGTTGACTTTGAGTAAATAAATGATCACTGAAATTTCTGTAAGATTTAACAGAAAATAATATCAATGATCTTTATTTGTATGTGTTTGGAATGAGGGAAAASTCTTTACTCTGAAACAACAAATGTTCTCAGAAAGTACTAACATTTCTATTAAGTAAGGACACTTCCACATACCTCCAAGAGCTCTTGCCATGGGCTACTTGATAGTTCCACTTCACCTTTTAATAGCAAGGGCTGCACTGGTTGTATCCCAGGAAAGAGTCCCACAGCCAGCAAGCAGTAGCAAGCAAATGTAGTCTTCACTGAATTAGAGCTAAAGTAAAACTCATGCTTTCTAAAAACACATGCTGTTTTTATGTGGAAGTTTAATTATCATAGTCTTATAATTTAGGTTCTGATAAAATATCCATTAGCATCACAACCATTTCACTGATATTGAAGCATACTTATATCATGTAACCCAGGGCACAATTGCTTTCAGAACTCTTTCTGTCTTGTAGAACTGAAGGGCTACAACCACACAACAATACTCAGTGCTCTGGCCACTCCTCACTCCCGACAACCACACACTCCATACTCCAGACTACTCCATTTCCATGGTTCTGAATACTTTAAGAGCCTTGGTAAAAATTATACAATATGTGCTTCCTGTATGGGGTTACTGTTGTTTGGCCTATGTGACTAGCTGGTTTAATATCATACAAAGTCTCCATGTTTCATCCATGGGGAAATGTGTCATAATTCCTTTTCTTTTGAGGACTAGAGATGTCTTGTAATTGTATTATACTACATATTTTAGATATCC
>BDUI01005204.1:45675-59101 GCA_002335545.1 Apodemus speciosus
GCCAGAAGATGGTGTCAGATCCCCAGAAGCCAGATTTACATATGTTAGCTACCATGTGGAGCTGGGAATTGAACTCAGGGCCTTTGGAAGAGCAGTCAGTGCTCTTAGCCACTGAGTTATCAACCAGCCCCATATTAGAACATTTTTAACATATGTTTTTAAGCACCTGAATAAAGAGAAAGAAAGACACAAAGAGAGGAAAAAAAGGATGCTAACCAAGTGGGTATGGAATCCACACTATGCCACAGCCTGTGGCCCTCTGTTCATGGCTTTCCAGTATAAAAATAAAACCTCTTCACATACTTCCAGAACATTCTTCTGATCCTCAAAGAAATATCAAACTGATGATCTTGTTTTCAATTCTGTCCTATACTAATGTCCTCAGAAGGCCTGGCCCCTTTATTCCTGAAACTGTTCTAATAATCTAAAATAAAATGGCTGGCATGACTTAGGTTTCCATTCCATAGTGAGTCACCAACTTCATGCTTGAGTGTGAACTTTACTTTCTAAAGGAAGTTGGGATTATTTTAGAGAATTTTTTATTAGGTTCTTAGGGCAAGACACAAATAAAGGGTTTTTTTTATAGTCCTGATCCATTTCTCCAATTGGTTATTTAAATATAAAATACATATACATTTATTCAACTTCATTGTTTGTGTGAAAATTACAAGATAAACACATGTTTGAGTATGCATATATGGKTACACATATGCATGCACACACACACACAAATGTGGTAAACTTTGCACATCCTATATTCAACAGAATTTTTAGATTCTCAGGGCACCTGTAAGGACTCCTTGCTAAAATTTTTGATGATTCTATCAGTATGTCTGACTGATATTCCTTTATCTCTCTCTCTCTCTCTCTCTTTCTCTTAGCACGTTGTGTTTCTGATTAAATTTTTATTGGCCTGGATGATACCAGATGTTCCCAAAGATGTCGAGGAGAAAATCAAACGAGAAAAGTTAATGACTGTCAAAATTATTCATGACTTTGAGCTCAACAAGTTGAAAGAAAACTTGGATGTTGAATATGGTAACATCATGAAGAACATTGAAGTAAATGATAACAACTCTCTGAGGGCCAAAACTTCTGTCTAATCCACACACAAGTGGAGAAGCTTTGGGCCCCTTCTCTATCCACTGTTGCCTCTGGGTTTCAGGCTGGATGCTGGAAGCCATGTAGCCATTTGTTTTTCTTTCCTTCTTATATTTTTAACTCAGAGTCTTTATGCACTTTAATAGAGGCAGGCAGTGTGTTATCAGAGGAGAATATAGGCTGGCATCAYCCACTGGGCAATTCCAGGACTCTCTGGGCTCCTGTAAACAGTTACAGGAGCCTGTGGATCTAGAATCTGGGAAATCATGGATTGTTGCTACTTAAAGTGAAACCATGGCTTAGGGGCAGGGGGCACGTGCTCTGTCATTACCCAGGGCAACTGTGCATCTCTATTGTTTCCTGCTGAGTGTTTTTCATCTCCCTCCCAACAAGAAAAACATTTGTTTCAAAGAGAAAGCTAGCAAAGASACCCACCAAGTCATAAAACATCTGCTGTTGTAAAATGCACAAATGAAAGCCAAAATTAGAAGGCTTGGGAAATCTCATCTCCTAACAAACACAGGATAAAAATCATAGCAGCAGTGCGTCCTTAACAATGTCAGGTAAAAGTTAGCTTCAGTCAGAATCCCAAGTAGCCTTTCCTGGGAAAGGTAGAATTCCTTTTTCCATGAGACTAAATGATTTTTTTATAAAAGATAGTCAGAAGGCTTTTAAAGGTAGTGTCTCCTCTCTGTTGACTGCTTTCAACGCCATGGTGACTGCAGGTCTCTAAGTGCAAATATTGGGTGAAGCCAGCGTGTCTTCTTGAGAGTTAAAGAATGCAGGATGACACATAGAGATTAGCTCATTTGATTATAAAGTGAAACTTAAAATTTCTCTGAAATGCTGATTTTTGCATCATGAAGCCTTTTTTTAGCTCTATCCATTTGTATAAGGTGGGCACAAACTGTTTACAAAATGTGACTCTTTTTGCTCTAAAGAAACTCCAAACCTTGTACGTTTACAATATTTTCATGGGCTACATCACCTTTCAATGTAAAGTGCCTTCTTTCTATGCCCTTGACACATGAGCAGTTGTCTAGATGACTGTTGATTTGACATGACACAACATTTCAGATCTCAACTTGTCTTCTCTGTCAGTGTTGTGAGCACAGAGCTTATCACCAAAACATAATCAACAAAGTGAGAAAGTGGTAGTTGAGTGGTATAACATCTATTTTAAATGATCCCTTCCACACTTAGGGCTTTGTGGATATACCTCAATTCTTGTCATTGGTTCAGTTAATACGATATCACACGTGTCTGTATGTAATTTGCCATTAGTCTAGAAGACACAGTCCAGCTATCGTATACTATAATCTTCCAATTTAAATCAGAATTCAGCTATATAGTATTTTTTAACCACATATATACAAAAAGCTTGATCACGAGATTTTTAAAAGTAGTGTTCACTAACCAATAATATTATTTTACAGCATAGCTGATATCGCAGTATTAACTAACTACTGACAGCTATTAAGTATCTAGAACTAGGGATTATGGATTTTGTAAAAATGATAAAAGAGCACATCACATTATTGACAATATTGATTTGTCATATTCTAGGTAGATTTTGTGAACATGATTGGGTCACTTGAAATGATTTCATAATTGAAAGATCATTTCGTTCTGTGGAGATGGTCAGCATGAGACAACCAGTTATCTTGAGGATGAGTCAGGCCACAGGTGCAGCTCTTATAGCCTGTCAAGTCACACTGTCACCACCGTGCCTGACACACGCAGTGTGCATTGCCTTCTTCATGGTGCTACTTTTTTAAGAGGAAGATTATAGGGTTTGTTTTTAAGAAATGCGCTTTAATTTTGTGGCTTGAAAATATTATGAAGGTAGGCTGCAAGATAATGACAATGCTGATTTGCAAAGCTGCCCACACACTGCAAGTTCAAAACCAAGGCAAGCACTGAGTATCNAAGACAACAAAAAAGGCTCCCTCTTAACATTTAAACTCCACATTACCATCATTCTGAAGCCAACTCTTAAGCTAGCTTGTTATTTATTTTTAAGATTTATTATTTTTAATATGTGTTTGGRTACAGGTCTACACTAGTATGTCCCTGTAAGTGCCAATAMCTGAGGACAGCAGAGGCATCATATMTTCCTGGGGATGGAGTTACAGGGAGTGGYGAACTGCCTGGGGTGCTGTAATTTGTGCTTTGGTTCTCTACAAGAGCAGTAAATACTCTTAACCACTGAGCCAGCGCTCCAGCACTTATGGTAGTTTCTTAACTGTAATTTGGTCATGGTAGAGTTTGGTGCTTGTTTTATAATTTMTAGCTTTCCATATTATATAATTATACACTGTTAGGTATGACTAGATTGTTTAATAGTTCCCTCTAGACAGCATATCTCTATAYTGGAATTTCTCCTCTGAGAATTTACCACATTATMCATGATTAGTTAAGTTTTATTGGGTCTCTGTGTTTGCATGGACTTTATACCATATGGAAATTCTCCATACTCTAGTCACTTTTCAACTCACTCTTCTTCACAAAAGTGGCTAAACTATATAGTTAATAAAGGCTAAGGGGGTCAACATAGAGGCTCAATGTGTTGGAATAGGAAAAAACAGCAATCCATAACGAGAGCTGATGATGTTGGGGATCAAAAGAAACAAGCTCCCAAATCAAAGACATGTTGGTGCCATCATTTTAACATTAGCTCCATTCAGTACAGATCTTAGTTTAAATTGAGAAAAATAATAACTCATAATTGCCAAAGGCCAAATTTTTACTTTTCTGTTCTTTCTGCAAATTTTCTCATATCTGAGCAGCTATACAAAATAAAAATATTGAACTGAATGATCCCCTTGTACCAGCAGTGACACTGGAATACAATAACCATTTACTGATAGTCCAGGGTTTCCTCAATAACTATGCTACTTTTATGAACAGCAAAGCTACCAATTATGTATGTTCCTTGCTCACATTAACTTGACTGTATGCAAATTTCCTAGTCAGAATGTTGCTTCCCTATTTCAGGGGGCTCGATATCACCTTCACAAAAATAGAGTGAAGCATCTGTTAGTTTATACAGACTGATGCATATATTCACTCACAGGCACACACAAATATCTTATAATGGAATCATAATAAAATATATTGAATTGACACATTAAATCAATATATAAAACTTATTTTGTTCAGTGCAACAGTCTTTATTAAGGGTACTAGACTATTTATTTCTTGTTGAATCTCACAAGAGACTGTAAAATACCAAATTACATGTGAATATGTGTATCATACTAAGAGGAACAATTTTTTCCTGAAAATCACTTGTCACTTTATTTATTCTAGTTATACATTAGTCCAGATGATCAGGAAATGCAAGACTTCATGTTGACTATGTACATTTTTAAGAGTTATATCATAAAATCACAAGTGATCAATATATAGAAGTATTTAAGGAATATAACTATTAAGTCTAAACGTAGTCTACAGACTTCATCTTTTCATCAAAGAGAACCCAGGACACATCATAAAGGTCTTCTTTAAAAAATGCTGTATTTGTCCCCCAAAACTGGGAATCAGTGTCTTCTACTCTCAGTGGTTAACATACTGATAAGAGCACAACATGGGTCAAAATAGTTGTAATGCACTGAAAATTTGATCAAAGAGCATATGTGTGGTGATAAAGTCTTACTGTAATGGGAATGAAGAAGCGGTGTTCTTAGTCCTGCATTGTTAGCAGCTTAAAGGTAAAATTCTTAGAATATAAATCAGTATTTTAGAACGAATAAAAAACACAGAACATTGTAATGAGCAACTAAGAAACTGGATTAGCTAATGATAAAGCCATATAATACATACTTAATTATTTTATTGTTGAGTAAAAAGCCTTATGGAAAAAGCCAATCCCACATACCTTCTCAATGTTGAGAAATAATTATATTCCTTGTTTAAATGGAACATTGCTAGGTTGAGAGGTAGCAGAGTTCAAGTGATCTAATGGAAAAATTGGGGGAAATGGGGACTCTAATTAGATTCCCTAAGTAAAAAGGAGAGAGGAACGTAAAATAACAGTAAGTATATCCCCAAAATAACTATAATACATATAATTTTGTAAACTAATATGCATATTATGTGATTTAAATGAACTTTTCCCATCAAGGCTGACAGTATTTCCTCAAGGAGTCAAAAAAACTATCAAAAACCCAACACTAGAATTGAAAAATAGATAGAAAAATAGAATAGAAAAGCTGTCTTTTGAGTTGTTTATCATGATTGTACAAGAGACTCAAAAAAATTACAAGATATTGCCATTATGCTTAGTTGCAGAGCTGGAAGGTAAGTATTATTTAAGACACCATGCACTTCAGAAACGAGTCCCAGAGGCCCCCGAGCCAGAATGGATCTGAAACCACATTCCCTGAGAATTACCTTTCATGATGCCAGAAGATGCCTTATAAACTTCCAAAGGATAGAAACAACCAACAGTTCTACCTACTTATGATGCTAAAGAACTTCAAAAACGGCCAGTATGGCAAGGTAACTGTAAGAGTGCTGTAGTGGCACACATACCTTGGTGGTAACCAAAAGCTCCCAAATTGAACGTACAACCCACTTATCAAAAGGGAAATCATGCCTATTACTGAAAATCCARCTAACTACTCAGTACTAATGAAGTAAAGTATCCTGGACTGAAACCTACAACTACCACTTTACTAAACCAACTATAACCCTAACTACATCTCAACTGTTTGTCTTTATACCCACAGACAGGTAAGGGAAGTCCTCACCCATCAGCAAGGCAACCTTTTCTTGTTGTTTTCAACAGACAAAACACCATTACAGAAAATCACAACCAATTAAAATACAGGTCTGTAGAGCCAAGATCCAGTGGATATATTTATAATACATTTCTCATCCCAAAGGCTAAGGGATTGTTGTAGAAGAGGGAGCGGAAAGATTGCAAGAGCCAGAGAAGCAAGGAATGTCCTATAAGACTGTGTCTCCTACAAATACCAGAAGCTACATCCACAAAGTCTCGCCACCATGAGTAACCAAACGTGAGCTGAACAAGAACAACAAACATGCTGAAATGTTTGTTCAGGAGGACTCGACCCAACACAAAGCCCACAAGCCACTAGGAAATAACRAGAGCAGGAGAAGTAGTCTTCCCCAAGGAATAGGACAAAAAAAACATGCATGAGTGAAGCAAAAATTAATAAGAATGAAAGCCATGAATGTGAAGAGTAGCATGGCCGTGGATATATAAACATTTTAAGGCAGTAAAGAGAATGGTAAAATCTAATTATATTATAATTCAAAAAACAAAAATATGTCTCAAAATAAAAGGAGCAAGGATCTTAATCTTTTCATTTAGACAGTGTGACTCTGAACAGGATGGTTTCAAGCTCAAGTGTCTCCTGCCACAGTTTCTAGAGTATTGAGATTATAGGCTTGTGTCACCACAACTTGATTGAAGTAGCAGTCTCAATAAGCAGTATAAATAGAAAAACATGTGAAACATTACAGTTTAAAATGTGTCTTCATTTGCTTTCGGGGAGCTGTTCTGTACTGTTTAGTGTTTTCCCATCCTCTTCACCTCAATGCATAAACCATTAGATTTTTCTGTGTGGATACTGTTTAAAGCCTACTTTCTATATAGCAACCAGAAGGACTCTCCTTGAGAAATAGCTCTGGTCAGGTCTGGCAAATATTGGAGCCTTCACATRCRCCTGTTCCCCAGCTTCCTTTCTTTGTACTGTACCCTGACAAGACTGCTTTAGTTCTAATGCCTTCTGCTTCTCTGTTGAATTATAACATAGGATATTCTAGTTCAGAGGCTCATACCTTCCATTCCTCTCTCATGGCATAGTCTTCTTCTAGACAACTACTTGGTTGTGTGCCCTTTCTTGTCTTAAACCTCCTCATCTCAGTGAGACTTACTATGGTATTATTCCTCAGCACCACCTGCCTTTCTAACCCCAAATAATTCTCAGCCTAGACTGTTGAYCTTTATTATGCTGTTCAACATTTTACTTATACACACATGCTTCTAATAGCATTCAGTTTGTTATTTTGTGTCTATCTTCCTTATGAAGTTAAATAATCACAAATTGCTTATCATTTACATTCTTATTCCTCGTAGAATTCTTGGCTCATCACAAATGCTCAGAAAATTTTTTATTTGATGACACAATTAATCATCAAAGTAGCACAGTCCTAAAGGGAAAGTAGCGAGAGAGAGAGAGAGAGAGAGAGAGAGAGAGAGAGCGCAAATGGGAACACAACTGATTTCAGAGGGAAAGGAAAATAGAAAATGAGTGGACCTAAGTAATATCAGTGTTGTGTGTAGGCTATCACAAGGAAAAGACATGAAAATGATATAGATGCTTTGTAAAATGACCYAATTACAACTGCCTTTCCCAACAGTGTCAGACTTCTAAGCAATACTTGCATGCCAGTCTTCACTCACCCTCTGCATCTGTGGTACAGGTACTGACATTGACTTTTTACTGAACGGTCAATGTCAGAGGGTCATAGTAAATTACAGTAGAGTGACTACATTGTGATAACCTTATTAACTTAGTAATCTGGATGTGGNAGAAGCTTTGGGCCCCTTCTCTATCCACTGTTGCCTCTGGGTTTCAGGCTGGATGCTGGAAGCCATGTAGCCATTTGTTTTTCTTTCCTTCTTATATTTTTAACTCAGAGTCTTTATGCACTTTAATAGAGGCAGGCAGTGTGTTATCAGAGGAGAATATAGGCTGGCATCACCCACTGGGCAATTCCAGGACTCTCTGGGCTCCTGTAAACAGTTACAGGAGCCTGTGGATCTAGAATCTGGGAAATCATGGATTGTTGCTACTTAAAGTGAAACCATGGCTTAGGGGCAGGGGGCACGTGCTCTGTCATTACCCAGGGCAACTGTGCATCTCTATTGTTTCCTGCTGAGTGTTTTTCATCTCCCTCCCAACAAGAAAAACATTTGTTTCAAAGAGAAAGCTAGCAAAGASACCCACCAAGTCATAAAACATCTGCTGTTGTAAAATGCACAAATGAAAGCCAAAATTAGAAGGCTTGGGAAATCTCATCTCCTAACAAACACAGGATAAAAATCATAGCAGCAGTGCGTCCTTAACAATGTCAGGTAAAAGTTAGCTTCAGTCAGAATCCCAAGTAGCCTTTCCTGGGAAAGGTAGAATTCCTTTTTCCATGAGACTAAATGATTTTTTTATAAAAGATAGTCAGAAGGCTTTTAAAGGTAGTGTCTCCTCTCTGTTGACTGCTTTCAACGCCATGGTGACTGCAGGTCTCTAAGTGCAAATATTGGGTGAAGCCAGCGTGTCTTCTTGAGAGTTAAAGAATGCAGGATGACACATAGAGATTAGCTCATTTGATTATAAAGTGAAACTTAAAATTTCTCTGAAATGCTGATTTTTGCATCATGAAGCCTTTTTTTAGCTCTATCCATTTGTATAAGGTGGGCACAAACTGTTTACAAAATGTGACTCTTTTTGCTCTAAAGAAACTCCAAACCTTGTACGTTTACAATATTTTCATGGGCTACATCACCTTTCAATGTAAAGTGCCTTCTTTCTATGCCCTTGACACATGAGCAGTTGTCTAGATGACTGTTGATTTGACATGACACAACATTTCAGATCTCAACTTGTCTTCTCTGTCAGTGTTGTGAGCACAGAGCTTATCACCAAAACATAATCAACAAAGTGAGAAAGTGGTAGTTGAGTGGTATAACATCTATTTTAAATGATCCCTTCCACACTTAGGGCTTTGTGGATATACCTCAATTCTTGTCATTGGTTCAGTTAATACGATATCACACGTGTCTGTATGTAATTTGCCATTAGTCTAGAAGACACAGTCCAGCTATCGTATACTATAATCTTCCAATTTAAATCAGAATTCAGCTATATAGTATTTTTTAACCACATATATACAAAAAGCTTGATCACGAGATTTTTAAAAGTAGTGTTCACTAACCAATAATATTATTTTACAGCATAGCTGATATCGCAGTATTAACTAACTACTGACAGCTATTAAGTATCTAGAACTAGGGATTATGGATTTTGTAAAAATGATAAAAGAGCACATCACATTATTGACAATATTGATTTGTCATATTCTAGGTAGATTTTGTGAACATGATTGGGTCACTTGAAATGATTTCATAATTGAAAGATCATTTCGTTCTGTGGAGATGGTCAGCATGAGACAACCAGTTATCTTGAGGATGAGTCAGGCCACAGGTGCAGCTCTTATAGCCTGTCAAGTCACACTGTCACCACCGTGCCTGACACACGCAGTGTGCATTGCCTTCTTCATGGTGCTACTTTTTTAAGAGGAAGATTATAGGGTTTGTTTTTAAGAAATGCGCTTTAATTTTGTGGCTTGAAAATATTATGAAGGTAGGCTGCAAGATAATGACAATGCTGATTTGCAAAGCTGCCCACACACTGCAAGTTCAAAACCAAGGCAAGCACTGAGTATCHGAAGTAATCACTGAAATTATCAAAACTGGAGTTTATTCTGCAGCAAGCACAACTTAAGTTTAGTCTGTGACTTCACTTTCAAGTGCATTGGCAGATACATCACATTTGCCTTGTAATTTCCCATTGCKCACTTTCTTCTGGTTTTATGACTCTGAGATACTAGAGTCGCTTTCTGGAAAGTCTGTTACCCAAAATCAGGTGTAGTTTGTCCCAGCAGATTTACTTCGTTTCACCCACCACAATGGTTGATGTAGAAATGCTAAGCTAGATGCTACTGACACCAGATGAATGCTAGTGTGGGATGCTTTAATCCTTCAGTCAAACAAGCAGTTAGTCTTTAAGTGCTAAAGCCCGAAACCACACAACTCTTTTCAAAGTCATCATCATCTTCATTGTTTCTTTTCACACAAAACTCAAAATCCTTCGTATCACTTACTTTAGGCATCAAGAGGAAAGGGCTGTCATTAAACGAAATGATCTGAATTTGGCAGTGTTTCTGGGCTCCTGGATTTCATCATCATCACCACCACCACCACCACCACCACCACCACCACCACCCCGCCCTTTTCTTTTCAAGAGAGAAGACAGAGCTGTTTCCTCTGAATCTCATGTGGGATTCTTTGGGATATGACTGTGAGCAGGAATATACAAATCTCTTCTCACTGCTATGCCAGTTAGTAAGGGTGAGAGAATATCTGGAGAAATTTCAGGTTGATGATTGTGTGTCAAAAGAAAGTCTTTACTTGCAAAGTGTGTTTGTAGGGTCAGGAACTGTGAATAGCCATTGACTCTGCTCTCCAGCAACAATGGTACTGGTCATTCAAAAAAAAAAAAATAACCCATCGCTTTGGACGAACCTCTCATAGTTATTATGTAATTGAATGATGCCATGGAGGGAGGCATTGTATTGCCAGGCTTTGGACTCTGACACAAGGAATCAATAGAACTATCGTGTTACTGTTCTTGCAATTTGAATGTACTTTTCTGTGTAGTAATTAAAGTATGTCAGTTGTTTCAGCATTATGTAAAAATTAACGACAATGTTTAAAACATAATGTATAGCGTGGTCTAAACTGTGTGAGATATAAGTGCCCATTCCTCTAAGTACGTCATTGGATGCAGGATGTGGCTCTCCTGATAAGAGATGCTCTGTCCTCAGGTTAACTCAGGGTATACAAGCATGCTCTTTCCTCCTGCCCTCWCCCCCTATATTCATTCCGTTCTCCCTTCCCTCCTCCTTCTTTGCCTCCCTTTCTCTCTCTTTCCTTCCTTCCCTTTTCCTTCCTTTATTTCCCTCTGTTCTCTCATGAGGACATGGGTATTCAGAAAAAGTTATCTTTTAGTTATTGACCTCAACAGCCAAATCACTCAGTGATTAAAGTAGCAAATAATTTCAAATATGTTGACACAAATATCCTTTTCGTGTCTCTCCATTTCATTATTTGATAACTTTCTTCATTCCCTATGCTGCAGCTCCTCCTCCTCTCCCCATCTCATTTTCCTTCCCAACTTTGTGGCTTTGTTTTTTAAACCATCTTACTTCATCGAGTGATGTCTGTATCAGCTTGGGCTTAGAGCTAATTTCTCAAATGAAGAGCTTTAAAGAAGGCTTCTCGGGAAAATAGGTTGTTTTGCAGAGACTTCTGAACACACCCACCCACAGGATTAGCTCAGAATGTCACTATANCTTTTTACTGAACGGTCAATGTCAGAGGGTCATAGTAAATTACAGTAGAGTGACTACATTGTGATAACCTTATTAACTTAGTAATCTGGATGTGGATAAAAAGAATACTGTCTTCCATTGGCCTCAATATTCCCTTTCATTAATTGCTTGTGTACTGGATAATCTACAAGCCTTAGACATCACAGTCACACAGATTCTCAGAGTGTGAAGAAATGTTAGAGAATATCTAATCCAATTCCCAGTCTGGTACTTAAATCCCTTCAATGCACTATCTCTGGAAACAGACTCCTCTCTTTTTAGACATCTCAACCCTTTCATGTGTCAAGACAGCCTATCATTCACTCCAGTGGCCTCATATTTTGRGACTACTTCTGCCCTAAGGCATTGTAGACAAAGCACAATTCRRCTTTCCGAAGGAACAAGTCTCATATTTGACAAAATCTTCCATTTTGACTTTAAATCTCTTCCTTTTGGGGACAGAACATTTTCTATAATTCAAAGACTTCTCAACTTCCTGRAAGACTTCTTCAAGCTTTGGGTTTTCAAAACCATCCCTAAAGTTCTTAAACAGAACCAGAGACTACATTCCATGTATTAMTGAGCTGTGTCACTTGAGTGAGCAAGATAAGCATTTCCATCTTATGTCACTTCCTTTAATTTGTACAGCAATTTCATTATCTTATGTGACAATTACAACATTCAATCAAAGAAGGAATTATTCAGTGAAACTTCAGAATTTGTAGTCACAAGAGCAGTTCAAATTTCATTGAAATATATGTTTTATGTGTGATATATCATTGAATTTCCATAGGATTATGTTGGTCCTAGAAGACATGGTATCTAGGGAAAGAAATGTTTAAMAATACTAGGAATATTTGATATTCTTCCAGAGGACATGGATTCAGTTCCCAGTACACACATAGCAGCTCACAACTGTATCTCATGCCATCTCTGGGCACTGCACACAAGAGGCAAAAGTACTTATAAGTATAAAATAGAAATAAGCATCAAAAATAAATGGTATCTAAATAAAATAGGTTTAGGTACAACTAATATATTCTAATTATTGAGATGATTTTTTTACATAACAAATCTAAATGAAAAATCTGATGCATGGATCATCTTATTTGGAAGCCACTGTAATATCCTAAAAAGCATCTCCCTATTCCCTGAGTAATCAAGTAAAAAATTAGTAATAGCAATTTAACATACTACAATTCAGTGGAAGTTTTTATGTGATAGCTATACTTGATTGTCAACTTGACTGTACATCTAGGATTAACTAAAACACAAACAGCTGGATACACCTATAAGGGGCCTTTTAACTAAAATATTCAAAGTGGAGAGAGCCACATTTAACCCAGATCTGTTGAGGAAAGAAGATCCACTTTTAATTGACCATACTTTCTTGTAACAGCCTCTATAAAGGACATGGAAGAAGGAAATTTTGTTTGTTGCCCACTTATCCTGGCTCTTACTATAAAGGTCCTTTCTGTACCAGAATTAAAACCTACATCCTTAGAATTTCAATATATAGTAAATCCTAGCTGAGATATCCAGCTTCACAGACTGAACAACTACTGGGTTCTTGGACTTTCCATTGGTAGACAGCCATTGCTGGATTATCTGAATAACAGCCTATAAGCAACTCTGATAAATACTCCTTCTGTGTGTAAATATAGATTCATTTTATTAGTTCTGATCCTCTAAAGCAGTGGTTCCCAAACTGTATGTCACAACCCCTTTGGCAAGTCTGTTTCCAAACTATTTATTTTATGACTCATAACAGTAGCAAAACTACAGTTATGAAGGAAGAACAAAAACAATTTTATGACTGGGGAGGGGGGAGTCACCAAAACATGAGGAATTGTATTAAAGGGTCATATCATTAGAAAAGGTGATAGCCAGAAGCTGGAAACAACTCAGATGTCCCACACTAGAAGAATGGATACAGAAAATGAGGTTCGCTTACACAGTAGAATACTACTCAAATATTAAGAAAGTAGACATCTTGAGTTTTGCAGGCAAATAGATAAAACTAGAAAATATCATCCTGAGTAAGATAACTCAGACCTAAAAGGGAATGCATGGTATGTACTCACTAATAAGTAGATATTGGCCAAAAAAAAAAAATACAGTATATCCAGGATACAGTCCACAG
>BDUI01005204.1:80607-91185 GCA_002335545.1 Apodemus speciosus
GTAACTAGGACAGAGATTAATGCAAATATCTGAGCTGTGAAGGACAGGAAGCAACTTGCCGCAGAGTAACAAGCAGAGACTCAAAAAGGAAAGGATCTTTGCAATAGTTCTGTGAATTTTATGAAACCATAGCATGTGTTATACTATCTCAGGAATTAGTGTGAGGTTACTGCCAACAACAGAGTAGAAAGCGAAGGAAAGAGGCCATAAATTACCAGAAAAATACTGAGCTTAGAACTCACAAACACAAGGAAACTAAGTGTGAAACCGGAAAAACAATCAATTTTCAGTTACACAAGTTCCCAATAATTTACCCTCCTCCCTGTACCCCCCGCCCCAATTCCTTGTTCCAGAAACTAGCAAAAATGTCATTAAGGAAAGGTGTAGTAAACGGGCTATAAGGAGTTGATTCAAAAAGGAGGTGTGTGATCTCCTAAAGATTGGCAATGACTAGGGACCCCAAATATGCAGCTGTGTACCCCAACTAATGAATGTTTGATTTGTATTAAAGCACAAGAGAAGAGTAGCCGGAGGAAAGAATCTAGTAGCCCACATGGAGCTGAGAGTATCAAGTCTGACCACACTGGGGAAGTCTTAATGTTCTAGTGGAGGGTTGGAGGATGAGGGCACACAGAAACAGTATAAAACAGCAGCAGTGCATGCCATGAAGCCCAGGGAAGAGAAAACACTATGTATGAGAGAAGTGGCAACTGAGTGGCCTTGATGAGCTGAGGTGGTGAGCARTRAGGGCTTTGCAGGACTTGGAATTGTAATTCTGCCATGGAATCATGTGACCTTGAGAGAAGTGTAGCATTAATTGTTCTAGTCAGTAGAGTGTAGGACATAAAAAAWTGTGTATATGGAGAGAGGAAAAGACGCAGACAGAGACAGAGAGAAGAGAGGGGCAGGAAGAGATTTACATGCATCTTTCAGAGGAGCAAGTACAGAATCATCAAATATTGAAATCCAGTCACATATAGCTATTCATATAACTAACTTATGTGGTACTTATTCTGTTAAACATTGATTTATATTGTACTGTACCCATATACACATAAACACACACACACACATATATACATATACACAAACACACATTTACACATGCATGTATACACAGAGACACACTTATATACCTATATAATACACAAACATGAATATACATATATAAATATACATATACACACATATACATATATCCAAGCACAAACATATATACATATAGGCAGAGATACAATACACATGTAGAAACATAGACATACATATACACATATACAAACACAAGCATACACATGTATATACATACGTATATGCTTACACAGAGAGGGACACATGCACAAGTAAATACACACATSTATCTACTATATACAAGCACAAACATACAAACATATAAATGTACATATGCATACACGCAAACACACACATACTGTCTTCTACACGAGGTGTAGAAGCAGGTGTCTCTAGTTTAGTTCAAGTTAATAATAAAAACTAACCAGTATAGTAATTTATCAGGATGCCCTACAAGTAAGGGGAATCTAACTCAAATAGAATAAAATACTAATTAAAAGAAACTCATTGCCTCTGTCCAGTTAAAGATCACATTTCAATGTGGCTTGTTCAGCCCCCTGCCTCTGCTTCTGCATCATAAATGACCAACAAGGCTGTCACTCCTTACCAAAATTGTTCTAGCGCATTGCCAGTTACTTCAGTCTTCAAAGCTGACACCTTTGTTCCATGGGCAGATAGAATCCTAGTAGAGGCCCACCTTATTCGTTGTGACTTATTGATGTGCGTATTTGTGTTTTAAGGACAAAACCCTGCATAAAATGTTAGCATCCCCGGAAACTTGCTCAACCATTACTTTCAAGTAACTTCACTTTTAAAGCCAAAGTAATCTTTTTTACTGCCACTAGAGGGCAGCCASTAGAGAAACATGACTGTTGCTTAACTCTCTGGAGACCTTGCTTTCTCATTTCCAGGTGTAGAGAGGGCTTAAACATGGTTTAACATTGTCTGTTCTATAATAAAACCATGTATGTGGATCTTTGGCTTGGGAAACATCACGATAATTATTATAAACTGGGATTGCCACCCACTCTGCTTTTGATAGTACATTCATTTATTTATTTTGATTGCTTGATTTTTTTTGAAAATTTCCTATATGAGTGCTGTATTGACATCACTTACACCCCTTTCTCTCTACCTTTAAACTCTCTATGTGTCCTCCCAACTTATCTTCAAATTCATGACCTATTCTTTAATTATTGAGGTGTGAGTGAGTGAGTGTGTGTGTGTGTGTGTGTGTGTGTGTGTGTGAACTACTGAGTCCATTTAGTGTTGCTCATATGCATGTATATATGTTTGGAGCTGGCCATTTGAGACTGCATAACCTATCAAGGCACAGCATGGAGAGGAAGGACTCTTTCTCKCTTGTGTATCAGCCACTGATTTCCTGTGGTTCTTCATCTAGGGGCAAGACCTTCTGTGATTTACACATCCATATTTGCATGTCACTGGTATCCTTAATGTTCGGGTATTGGCTTGATAGCCATATTGAAATATTCATAGGTGCAGTTTCCCTGACATGTATAGAAGATACTGACTCACGAGAGACATCTTGGTGCTCTGACTCTTACCATCTTCCTGCCGTCCTTTCCACAATGTTCCATTACAATGACTTGGGCATTGGGGTTGAGCTGCAGATGCGCCAATTGCCCACCCTGTAGTCAGGTGCTGTCATAGAAATAATGTAGAAGGTAGAGTGAAATTATAAACTGTTGACTGACAGGTGGGTGCTTTCAATAATGTTGAATAACTTCTTTCAGGGAAAATAGTGCCTATCAGTGTATGATGGTAATATATGGTGGAGAAGAAAAAGATGTAATAACCCAGGACAGAAAAAGAACAGGATCATGATAAAATCCAGAGAGAGAGAAAAGCATGCCCAAACCCTAGCACATTTTTTGTAACTCATTCTCTACATGAATCTCTACACACAGGCACATACATAATTAAAAGTAAATCTTTAAAAATTATACATGTGTATATATGCATCTGCATGCAGATTCCTGTAGAGATCAGAAGGTGATGTCAGACCCCTAGGTGGTTGGTTGTTGAATGCCTAGTGTAGGTGCTGGGAACTGAACTCTGGCCCTTTAAAAAGCAGCAAGGTCTCTACTGAGCCATCCTCTCCAGCCCCAAGAATGTATACTTACCTAACACTCCCTGTGTANGTCAGACAGTCAGACACGCACCCACAGTAATGTGTGTGCAATGATATGGAAAGAAGCTCAGCTTACAAGAGAATTGTAAGAGAATTGAATTAATCTACTGTGGAGTCAAATTTGAAACAACACCTCTGTATGGTTAGCTGGCATTTCTAAACCTCRGCATGGTGAAATTTCTTTTGTGTTCAAGTAGATTCTCAAGCAATCAGTGAGTCTATAACAGAAATTTTGTAATCCATTTGACAATTGTATGCATATTGCCCACAAGAGAGACTTTATGCTTTTAGGTATAGATTTTATTTTAACTTATACTAACAAAGAAAAGGCTAAGAAACAAAAAACAAATAAACACACAAAAAACAGTACCTTAAGTTACATAATTAAGGGTTAAAATTCTTTTTAAACCTTCCACCAGAGGGCAACATTTGCAAGACATTTAAATAATCCTTYGAAGTATTTCCTCACATAAACAAATACAAACTGGCCTCATTGCTGTAGGTAATCCCTTATGTAAATATCAAGGGATCCATGCATATGGATATTTGAGCAATTATATATAAAATGCTTATCTAGTCATAAAAAACAGTAAATCTATATAAGAAGACAGAATTTTCAAAAGGAAACCTGCTTTTGGAAGCTTTATTAACATTAAKCTTAAGTATTGAAAACCTTATTTCTGAAGGAAATAAAAAGAAAAGATTCCCATCAATGAAAAAATAGAGGCTGTGTGATTTTGCAAATGAAAGATATGTTAGAAATAACCTACTATAAAGCTTTCTTTGTACCAATAAGGAAATGGCAATTTATTCCTGTAAAGTCATTGAGCCTATTATGACAGTCATACAGTCTGAGCCAACCCCACACCAGCTGATCTCAGCTACATCCTCAAGCTACTGGTGTTCAAAGTGTGATCTCGGCAAAAATATGTCCCGGAAACTTGGTAAGTTTGCCTCTCCTGGGGCTCTGCCTGGCCCTCTTGAATTATTTTCTAATGTAACAGGATCTCTGTCTTGGGGAAAGAACTCTCCATCCCATTCTGCTTCCTTGTCCTCATTACCAGGTACAAAGTTTACTGCAACATGTAGATCTCATTCTTCTCTAGAAAATGGAAACAAAACTGCCTCAATTCAGAGAACCGCTAGGGAGGAATGAGGTCACCTGAGTGTGACTCATTCATAAGCTGTAATCTGTTATGCATGTGAGTTATCTGAATGAAGCCCTGTTAGGAAAAGGGGCCATGCTTTCAGAGGGGAAGCAGTCTAGCAGTGGAAGACAGGAGGTGGATAAAATTAGATAGATTACTTATTAATAGGGAAAAGGACATTCCCCATAGAAATCAAGGCTTTTACAACCATGTCTAAGTGATATTCATAATTATTATCATATATTTGCCTAAAGATAAAATCTAATGAATTTACTAGGGCCCAAGGAGTTTGTGGTCTGTATTTGAGATTTTGGACCACATTAAGAAGGCTGAAGAAAATCTGTTGGGTTGGTTAAATAGGTGTGCTATGATGAGACTAGCTCCTCATACAGGCAGAGCGTTACGACACCACCGAGTCTCTGGGGACTGAGTAGCAATTCTCATAATTTTCCGTGTTCAGAACTTCCTCTTATTCATGAGTATGCTTCATTGGGCCACTGATGGGAATGCTCTCAAAGTATCACAAGCTCTCTTTGTACACCCCACTGTCCCTCCCCACCTGCTGGGCTGTCATCATTTTCTAGGCTTAAATTTCTTTTAAAATATTAAATTACCTCCTAAAATGCTTCCTGTATACTTTTACACAGAGACAGGGCTTCTTATCTTGTCTAATTTCATCTATAATTATTTCAATGGATATTTATGTGCATCTACCCTGTGACTTGTGAGATCTTTCAAGGGATTGTTTCCAGACCTAGTACATTTCTCGGTTCTCAACAAATATTTTTAGAGTGAGTAAATCAATATTAGCTCTTATTTCCATTCAGACACTCAGAGTGTTACTGGGAAAGGGAGGAAAACTAGATAGTATTTCTCAATGCAGATGGATGCAGTTACTTATTCTCAAAGCAATATCTTCGTACCAGAGCACTATTACATGGAATGCGTATGAATGATGCAGCCATCTTGGTTGTCGGTGGTTTTGACATGTAGCCAACTGGGATGGAACTTAAGAAGAAATGCTTAGGAGAATCATTTTTGCATCATCATCATCATTTCAAACTCAGATATTGAATGTAACTTCCAGTTTTACCTAAACTTCCACAATGGAAAAAAAATCATTGATATTCCTAAGTGAATTCATTTCATTGATCTGAGTAGCCAAGGAAACCTGTGAGACCTGTATTTTTAAAAGGTGCCCTTGTGCCCCCCAAGCTCCCAACCAAAGAGTACACATGGGGGGGACCCATGGTTCCAGCWGGATATGTAGCAGAGGATGGCCTTGTCAGGCATCACTGGGAGGGGAGCCTCTTGGTCCTGTGGAGGCTAAACGACCCAGGGTAGGGGACTGCTAGGGCTCTGGGGCAGGATTGGGTGGGGGGAGCACTCTCAAGAGGCGAGGGGAGGGGGAGGGTATAGGGGCATTGTGGAGGGGAACTGGGAAGGGGGATAACATTTGAAATGTAAATAAATAAAATAACCAATTAAAAATGCCCTTGTGAAACAAGTCCTAAGGGGCTTGAAATTTTGTGATGAAACAATTTGATAAGAGATTTCCTTTTATACCCTATCTCCTATGGAAGTAAATACAATTTTGTGACTTTCCAGGGTTATTTTTGAAGATGACTTCCTGGTTTTTAAAATATATGTTTAATATAGCATAAACATAATGTATATGCCTCCAAATAACAGAAATGTGCTCCTGGTATTCTTCCTCAACCATACTTCCTAATGAATACAATTTTATAGGCACTGGATTAAACAATTGCAAAAGGGTTTTAGCTATTGGTGGTTTTTTGTTTTTTGTTTTCCATCTCTCTATTTTAGGAAAAATTTTCCACATATCATTTGAAATAGTCAGAGAATGTTCTTATTTGATGCTGCATGTACCTCTGGGATGTAATCCGATAGTCCCTATGTAAAACCCACTCCCCCTGTTGGTGTAGCTAGCATCCAAGGTTTAACCTTGGGGATGTAGCTCAAGGCCAGTCTGTTTCATAAGCACTTGCCTGGACTGCATCTCAGAGGGTTGTGGCCCATGTGAAAGACATTAATAATTCACWTTAATTCAGCACAATTTAATTGTTTTGCTTAATGAAATAAGTTCACTGATGGTATACACAACTAAGATGGAAAACCTTGTGTAACCATCTCTCAAAACAAACAAGCAACAACAGTAAAAAAAACCTCCCTCTTGGGAAAAGGTGTCATAAGGGGGTGGGGGGGGAAGATTTAAGTGGAGTGTAAATATATTGAAATAAAATTTTAAAACATTATCAATTACTCTTTGCTAACAAGCTTAATTATAGGTACAAAATTTACCTGTAATTAGAAATAATTCAGTATCGTGTTGTGCACTAGTTAACTAAAGAAGTTTAGCATTTCAAAGAATTCATATCAGACTGCCTGCCCTTTATTTGGAAAGTGCACTAATGTTACAGCTGTCATTTTCTCTATGTCTCTCCTCCTTCTCCGTCCTACCTCTTCTTTTGTCTCCCTCCATTTCTCTCTCTGCATCCTTTCTTGTTCGTCATAGGGGTTGAATCAAACGCACAAGCAATATTAKTATGCATCCCGTAAACATATGCTTTATATCAGAGGGGAACCGGGTGTTCACCTGGATACCACACACCTAAAGTAGAMGCTTCTGCAGTGTCGCTTCCTCACCATGCTGTCAGAGCTGGTATACATATGCTGGGCAACGGGTGGCCAAGCAGAGTAACTTGTCAATGTTTAACAAAGCCCTCCTCCCTTGCAGAGCCAAATGCAGCTTTCCTCCTGAGAACTCTGCAGACGACGACATCTCCCCACTTGGTTTCCATAGCATCCATTCCTGAAGAGCCCTAGAAAGGCCCTCGGTCAGGGCGATCCGCCCAGCTCCCCTAGGAAGTTGGAGAGCTGGTTAGCCAAAAGCAGCATCTGAGTTTCCTCCGCTTCCTCTGTCCGTGGTGCTGAAATGCTACGCTGCGGCGCGCGCACGGACGGGAGCGGTCAGGTTTTATGGAAGGTCTCCCSTGACGCCGCCTAAACCACAGCTGTGTGTCTGTTATTCACTCACGTTCGCAAAGAGCAGCTAACGTTCTCAGTCTTAATTCCACTCTGCCACTCTGCCGCAGAGCACAATTACGCCGGCGCGATGGGAGGAGACCATGTTAAGGCAGGAAGCTAACAGCAGCCGCTCACCTGAGGCCTGGGAAGCTCCCAAGGGTTCTGTGAGCTACGAGCTCTGATCAGTAAAGTCACCATTTTAGACAGTGGGGTTCTTTTGCTTTTTCCCTTACACAAGGGTTAGATGACGTTTCTGGTCAATCCGATTTTAAKACAGYGGATTTGATTGCGATAAGACTTCAAAACTGGGAATTTACGTTGTTTTTCGGTGAGGTGACTTCCAGAGCAGGGACTCATCAGCACCCGCCCAAATACCACGGCACTGCGCGCGCCCTCGGCCACCGGATCCTCCCCTTCCAATGAGACTTTGTGACTGTGTGTACCAATTCTCCTATTAGGAAACCCGTGGGCTGCATGCAGCTATTCTGTTGTACTCTTTCTCGCTCTCCCTCCCCTCTCCAACTCACAGCCTTGCTGGAAAGCTCACCTCTGCTGAGAAGAAAAAGCTCTACCTTAACCGATTAAGACTATGCGCAGAACTCG
Organism: Apodemus speciosus; assembly: GCA_002335545.1. Classification (NCBI taxonomy): domain Eukaryota; kingdom Metazoa; phylum Chordata; class Mammalia; order Rodentia; family Muridae; genus Apodemus; species Apodemus speciosus. The sequence goes on from BDUI01005204.1 coordinate 88,630, forward strand.
TCTTTCATAGCCACTACAATTTAAATCTAGTAAGGCTGGACACCAGTCTTTACAAGAATGGAGTCGGTAAAACAAAGGATTTTGGCCCCAGGGAAAGAGGGGATAAAGAATTTTGCTGGAAAATCGCTCGGACAGATCTACAGGTAAGAGAAAGCAACCCCATGCTTACCTGGGGCTCACCATGACWGAATCTGCAGAGCCATTTCTGTAAAGCCTGATTACATAGAAAGATTGTAACAGGGTGGAAAGTCTTTTTGTTGCTCATTGCTGAAGCTAGGTTCCACTGGAAACCTGCTTATGAATGCAGGAATGTAGCACTAAACGGACCTGTCTGGGGTGTGTGTGTGTGTGTGTGTGTGTGTGTGTGTGTGTGTGTTTGTGATTTTGTTTCATTACCTGGGGATTCTCGTGTGTTCCAGTTCAGCTCTTAATCCTTCTTTGCAATTCCAAAATATTCGTTCAGCACCTGTTCATAAAGTCTGTCTTTTTTTTCTTATAAATTTCCCAAATAAAATGCCTTTTATTCAAACAAGTGAATAACAAAATCCAAAGCCCTTTTAAAAAATAAATTCCAAAGATTAATGGCAAAAAAGAAATCTAGATCTCAGCTGCAAAAACATGTGAAGAACTGTCTCGTGGGAAATTCTGTATTGAATGAAACAGGATCAAAATATGTCAATAATTGATTATTTATGTTTCTCTGTTGAACCTAGAACATTGTATAAGTATTTTTATTTGATTGCTATTTTTTAGGAGTCTGTCTCTTGTGTGGGAAATGTCACAGTGCTTTAAGAACCAGAATAGTAAGCTGCAAATTTACTGTAGTGTAATAGAAAAAAATGTAAATGCTATCCTTCTTGTAATTGCTACACTAAGCATACTGTGCTTTGCATGAATTCAGGTCCTGACAGATGTATTATGTTTTTTATTAATAGTATTTTTGTCAACGATACATGCAAAATCAATGAGACAGCAAACACAGTAGGAAAATGGATTTTGAAATAAAACCATTCATTTTCACATTTGGAAACTGAAGCCTTGGCTATCCATGAGAGTTGTAAACAAGATGCCAGTGTACATCTCTTTTTTTCAAGTTGCTTGGTTCTGGTGGGCTTCAGTAGACACCATCATGCACCTCTGCGGCAAAAGATGCTGCAGCAAAGCACCCTGCAGTCCTGCAGCTGCTTAGAGGTGGCTGTGGGGTGGGGAACTCAGGTGCACAGTTCAACTTTGCAAATTCAGGTACATAAAGCCAAGGCAAAAATGATCAAATTGGTTACATTTTTTCCTTGCAAGAAAAAAGAAAATCACTGCAGTGTTCCTAGTACTTGGGTTGTATGTCTGTGATAAACACACACAAAGCATAGACACACTATGACTTAATCTGCAGTAGAATTTGAGAGAATTTGGAAGATAGATTCAAGTTTCTTGGTAGCCATATTCCATGCTATACATGCTTTGAACTGATGTTAAAATTCCATAGGCTTCGCCCGTGTGTGTGTGTGTGTGTGTGTGTGTGTGTGTGTAAGCAGTTGTGTGCCTTTTAATGAAATGTACACGATTAATAGTAACTACAAGATGCATTGAGAAAATGTCTATTGTAAGTGAAGACATTATTTAAATATCAAAACATACGAGTCTTGTTGGAAAGTAGCTATTACCTTCTATCCCGTTCTTTTATAAAAATAGACATTTCATGGGTGTGCTCGTATGAGAACAGCACCACCATTTATGAAGACCATTCTTTCATGCCAAGTCTCTTCCTTCCCTACTCCCTCAAGGACTAGAGCCTACAGGGAACTGATTGAGAACAGTCAAATCTTACAATGTTAAAAATGAGATCTTCCTCTCAGTGGTACAGATGGTCCTATGGGTGCCCCCTTGGTAAATCCAGGAATCTTATTTTCTGTGTCTGGAAGTGGGCCAGCGATATTTTTCACTGTGCTGTAACTGAGATAGTAATGAATGACGCAAGATTGTGAATGATTAATTATTCATGTTGTAGGAAGGAAGCTGAGGTGTCAGCCATATGCCTTTGTGTCTAACAGGAGTAAAGAGAGGAGGGATTGAGAGAGGGAGAGGGAGAAACGGAGAGGGAGAGAGGGAGAGGGAAAGAGAGAGACAGAAATAGGGGAGGGAGTGTTGACATGGCACCCCAATATAGAAGATAGAAGATTGGGAAGTGTTTGGCAGGGTGAGGAAAGACACTGCCATTGTACACTGAGGTAGAGTGAGGGGGAAGGATAGAGATGTTGGTCTCTGAGCAGCTGCCTCTGGGCAGAGTTGCTTCTGATCTTGTGAAGTCCTTCTCAAGCCCTTGGTAGACTGAGGTGTTGGAAAGGACCCTCAGTAACCTGGAGTACAGCACCTAGGAATCAGAATGGCATCCTGCAGAAGGAATTCCTTTCCCAACACTGTCCCTTGCATCCTAATGACCCTAAAAGGTCTAGSGCACCTGCATGTAAATTAAGACATATTAAAGTGCCAGAACTGGGGTTCACTGAGTTAGGCCTGAGGGTAATAAGGTGAAGTCGCTGCTGCCTAGGAGTAGGGTAT
>BDUI01005206.1:55853-63353 GCA_002335545.1 Apodemus speciosus
AGAAAGAAAGAAAGAAAGAAAGAAAGAAAGAAAGAAAGAAAGAAAGAGAAAAATCATTTGAAAGAGGAAAGGGCAGAGTGTGTGCTTTTTAGAAAAGAATAATTAAATTATACTGAAAGCTTGCAGGCCCTCCCTCACCGGCACGTGGCTGCGAGGAGAGCTGGCTGCGAGCGCTTTCCGTTGTTGATCCTGTCTGCTCATTTATATTGATACAGGGGAGCTGTGTGATCTGTGTAACATCCGCTGTCCTGCTCCTGGAGTAGAGCCCTTCACACACCGCGGTCCAACCATCCCCAGGAATGTCATTGTGTGGTGTGCAACAGCCTCCTGAATTGTTCTGTTTGTAAACGAAGCGTCGTGTCGTTGAGACTTCTCTGGTTGTGTGTCTGAAACCCCGAGGCTGTACCGTATACCTGTCGATCCGTCTACCATCCTGTGTCTAACGCCCCCAACTTGTCTACTCCTACAGGCTGCTCCACTGCTCCCCAAGATGGCAGAGACACATTATACTCCTCTGAGCTCGTCCTTCCCCTTTGTCACGTCATACAAAACAGGCGGCAGCACTTTACCTGAGATCAGCAGGAGCACTGAGAGAGCTTTAAAGGAAGGAAAACTACTGGAACTGGTCTACGGGGTCAAGGAGACTGTGGCGACACTGTCCCAGATTCCAGTGACCATCTTTGTGACTGGGGACTCGGGCAATGGCTTGTCATCTTTCATCAATGCGCTTCGACTCATTGGCCACGAGGAAGATGCCTCGGCTCCAACTGGGGTGGTGAGGACCACGCAGGTACGGGCTGAGTACTCTTCGCCCCTGTTTCCCAATGTGGTACTGTGGGATCTACCTGGATTGGGGGCCACAGCCCAAACCGTAGAGAGCTATATGGAAGAGATGAAATTCAACACGTGTGACTTAGTCATCATCATCGCCTCTGAGCAGTTCAGCTCGAATCATGTGAAGCTGTCCAAAAACATCCAGAGCATGGGAAAGAGGTTCTATATTGTCTGGAACAAGCTGGACAGAGACCTCAGCAGGAGTGCCCTGTCCGAGATCCGGTTCCTACAGGATATCCAGGAGAATATCCGGGAGAATCTCCAGAAGGAGCAGGTGAAGGACCCCCCCATCTTCCTGGTATCCAATCTAGACCCTTCACTGCATGACTTCCCAAATCTTAGGGAAACACTTCACAAGGACCTCTCCAGCATCAGGTGCTGTGAACCCTTAAAGACCCTTGATGGCATTTACGAGAAGATCATTGGTGATAAAGTAGCTGTCTGGGAGCGGAGGATAGCCCATGAGTGCCTGGGGAGTTCTCTCGGTGTTAGCGATGAAGACGACTTGGGGGAGTGTCTGAAAATGTACCGATTGATATTTGGTGTGGATGACGAATCACTTCAGCAGGTAGCCCAGAGTATGGGGACAGTCCTCGTGGATTACAAGGCCAACATGAAGTCCCAAAACTTTGACACTCTCCGCAGAGAGGACTGGAAACTGAGGCTGATGACCTGTGCTGCTGTGAATGCATTCTTCTGTTTGTTTGGATTTCTCCCAGGCTTATCCTGCTGCCTCAGACGCAGGAGACACAAACGCATGCTTCTCTTAGTTGCCCAGGACACCAAGAACATCCTGGAGAGAATCCTAAGGGACTGTGTCTTCCCTCGGCAAATCTAGTGGACGGGTGACCTGGTACCCTTCGCACATGGAAGCCCGGTTACCTCAGGACCCTCTTCCCTACATCCCTTATTTCGCCACTAGAAATCGAGAGATCTAATGCTTCCTATAAGGGGCTTAGATTCTTTGAGAGGAGTTAAAAATCACTCATTTCCCCTGCCTCGATTCTAATGCATTGTTCCACTGAGGGACCGGGACAGGTAGTGATTAAAAATTATGGGGACAGGGACAGGTAGTGATTAAAAATTATGGACCATGATTCTTAGATTTGGAATATAAAAATTCTGTTTTCAGGTATTAAGTGTGATATGTGTCTAAATCAAATTTTCTCTGAAACAATAAAGTCAGTTCCTCTTCATGAATGCCTTTGTTATTATCTCTCCTTCCTTCCCCTAGATACCCCTGTTAAGGACTCATTTGGTACAGAGGAACACTCACTTCACATTTGGAAGCAGCAGAAGATTGTGGCAGCAAGTGTTTTCTGGATTCTATTTAGTACCAGGGACAGAACTCTAGATGGTATTCCTAATGCAAGGTGGTAACCCGTCACACATTCAACTGCCAGGTCCCCAAAACCAGTGTCTTAAGAGGGAACTCGGGTTTGCGTGAGTGACTGTCACAGCAAGAGAGCAATGGCATCAGTGGAGTTCAGGCTAGACCATTAGAGGAGAATTTGCTTAGGATATCTCTTCCTAGTGTGTGATAAGAGCTCAAAGAGATTGCCAAGAGTGAGTGTTGACTCTTGAGCCAACACAGTGAAGACTGACCTTCGCCAAGGCCTCAGAGGGTAGCGAAAGATCCAAGGTTGGGTGATACACAGGGAAATGAGGTTTATAACCTATTGTTCGTGGATCTAGATAGATGGATCTGTGGGTAGGACATTTGCAGCTCTTCCAGAGGATCTGAGATCTGTTCCCAGCATTCCCAGCAGGTGACCCACAACTACCTGTAATTCCAGGGAATCCAATATTATCTTCTGGCCTCTGCGGGCATCCACACTTAGGTGGTACATGCTCACACAGACATACACACAAATAAAAATGCACATTGAAGGCAGGTGTGGTGGCCACGTGACCTTAATCCCAGCATTCAGGAGCCAGAGGCAGGTAGATCTCTTTGAGTTTGAGGTCAGCCTGGTGCACAGTGAGTTCCAGGACAGCCAGGACTGTTATACAGAGAAACCCTGTAGGGTTGGCATCTGACGAGGGCCTCATCCTGGATAGGATCAGAAGGAAAGAGGAAACCAGGCAGCTCTAAAGCCCTGTCTCTCCCTTTTGTATAACAACCAACAATGGGGAAGTAATTCAACATAAAAGAACACCACTAGTCTCTTCAAAGGACAATGACCCCAGGACATAATTACTTTCCCCGAGGCACTCCTCTTAAAGGTTCTCCTATTTTCACACCACCACAATGAAGACCATCCAATCCTTAAGCACAGGAAACACCAGGAATGTACAACAGACCTATCCCAGAGCCAGAAAACAGAGTGGTAGATTATTGGTTCTGGACAACAACAACCAGCCATATGAAAACTGCGGCTGTGGTAAAGAAAAGTCACGTGGTTCCAGGTCCCAGGAAGGAAGAGCAAGAAGAACCCAACCCCTGTCCTTGCTACCCTCTCTATCCATCCTGTCCTTCAGGCCCACTGGCCAAAATCCCAACAGCCTCTCTCTGGAGTGGCTGATCATTGGAACATGACATCCTGATCTGCAAACAGGCTTCATTCATAACCATCCTGGGATGCAGGCAGCCGAGGAGCTGCTGCGCAGACGTGCCCGTGAGGGTGAGAAGCCTTATAGATTCTGTCCCCTGCAGCTGGTGAGCCATTGGCATTCCCAAACGCGTGGGGGAAGGACAGAGTGAATCTGGACTGGTATAGAGATGAGCCAGCCCTGGAGTGTTTTAATACTATTGCAAAACAAGTGTGTAGTGCCTATGTATTATAAAACAAGTGTGTATACTATTGGTATACAAAGTAGCGAAAAATTGTCTTGATTTAAGGCATGGTTCTGGATAACGAGTGAGTGAGTTCAAGCCATGCCCACAGCCTGCTGCCTTTTTAGCAGATTTGCAGGCCTGGAGCTGGATGCCTTGGAGCCTTCATCTCCCCTCAGTTACAAATCTGTAATCTGTTCTTACTTCCGTGAAGAACCCCACAAGCTACAAGTGGTATCAGTTCATGATAATTTACCACAGCTACTACGTAGATCAGAAATCTATTTCTCTCCCACCATGACCATTGCAGTCCCTTAAAGCACAGTGACTAGACTAGATGCTTCACTAGGAACTGTCTGGGTGTCTCTCCCCCTCATTTCCCACCAACATCCCGGTGGTTGCTGGGAATTGAACTCAGGACCTCCGGAAGAGCAGTCAGAGGCTCTTAACCCCCGAGCCATCTCTCCAGTCGCCTTCATTTCTTTATCTCCAAGACTCTTCCTTTTCCTTTTATCCAACATATGCGTATATTCATCCTTTCTTGTGTGAAAGAAGTTCGAGATAAGAACCCAGACTGACCGAGCTAAGAACTTGGAAAAGGAGGAGAGAGCCAAAGTGCAGTGGGAGGGGGAAGAAGCCAGACGTAAAGATGGTTGTAACTTTAATACACGGGTTTTCTCACACCAAATCCAGGCAAAAGCAGAATGTGGAATTCCTGATCAGGTCACTGAGTTCCGAAAGGAAGTGCTTCCGGGACCAGAGCACAACAAACACAGAGGCCTGGTGGAGGAAGAAAAGCCTTGGTCTTCCATCAGGGAGGAAGGGTGTGGCCCGAGAGCCGCAAGGCAACCAGGGGAGCCCTCAGCCTTGTTTCTCAGCCAGAAGTGGAGTCACCAAAAGGTTTAAATTAAAAAACAAGAAAAGCACCAGGCTTACTCTGCTACAGAAAAAAAATAGTCCTCCTTTATTCTCCTTGGTCTAGTCCAAAAGTTTAAAACAAAATTGTCCCAGAAAGATCCAGTCTGTTAAATGTAAACTGCAGGATGACAATCACGTTTGTCCTTAATTTTCAAGAAAATAATTAAACTATTAGTTATTTTTCTTTTTCTTTCACTGGTTTTTTTTTTTCTGTTTGCTTATTTGCTTGCTTTTTTTTTTTTTCATTTTTTGAGACAGGGTCTCACTCTGTAGCTTGGATTTTCCTGAAACCTCACATGTAGACTAGGCTGACCCCAATTTCAGAGATCTTCCTGCCTCCGCCTCCCCGCTGCTGGCACTGAAGGCGTACAGAACTGTGCCTGGGCCTCTAATTCCTCTTCTGCTGCTGGAACGAAACACCGTGACCAAAAGAACTTAGAAACGAAAGTGCTTAGTTGGGCTTACAGACTCAGAAAGTTACAATCCCGGACGGCAGAGCAAAGGCACGGCGGCAGAGACCTTAGAGTGCTCACAGACCCTGATTGCCTTAGTGAGGGTTTCCACTGCTGTGAAAAGACACCGCGACCAAAACAACTCTTATAAAGGACAGCATTTAGTTGGGGCTGGCTTACAGGTTCTGAGATTCAGTCCATTATCATCGCTGCAGGAAGCATGGCGGCGTCCACACAGGCATGGTGCTGGAGGAGCTGAGAATTCTACATCTTCATCCAAAGGAAGCCAGGAGCAGACAGTCTTACAGGGAGCTGGGAAGAGCATCTCAAAGCCCATCCCCACGATGACACGATGACACGATGACACGATGACACACATCCTCCAACAAGGCCACACCTCCTAATAGTGCTGTCAGCATTCTCCACCCCACAGTTACCTGGCAACAGCCAGGTAGGCCTGGCCGCTATAAAGGGGCTGCTTGCCCCTCCTCCCTCTCTTGCCTCTCTCTTGCCCTCTTGGGCTCTTCCTTCCCCTTCCCTTCCCCGCCTCTCTCCACGTGGTCATGGCCGGCCTCTACTTCTCAACTCTCTCCCTCTCTCTGCCTTTCTCTGCCTCTACTACCTTCTCAACTCCCCTCCCCATGCCCTGAATAAACTCTATTCTATACTATACCATCCTGTAGCTGGTGCCTCAGGGGGAAGGGATGCCTCAGCATGGGCCCTCCGAGGCACCCCTTCCCCCACACGCCCGTAGAACATATTCTTCTACTTCTCTATCTTTTTATAAGCACGTCAAGTGCCACCTCCTAGGCTAAGCATATTCAAGCCATCATACCAATCCCTAGGCAGGAGACAGAGAGCTAGCTGGGAAGGCCTCGGCTGTGGAAGCCTCAAAGCCTCAAAGCCTGCCCCCAGTGACACGCCTTCTCCAACAAGGCCACTGTGGAGAGCCTTACTGGGGTACCGCGCTGCCTGGCAGGGACCTGACATTGGCCAAGGTCAAGGGCTTCAAGCAGGAATCTGACATTAGGGCATAATAGGGAAGTAGGTTATGGCAGGAATTTTAATCTTGGGGTGGAACGAGAGAAGCAGGCTTCAGGCAAGGTTCTGGGCTTGGACAAGGAAGTAGGCTCAGGTAATTTGGTCATTCTGACGGGCCCTTGGAAACTACTGTCACTGAAGGAATCGTGGGACTTTGCTTACTGCCTTGACAATTTTGTGTTTACTGTCTTGCTTGTTCCTCATTGTACTACTATTGATCTTAATTCCTGCATGTAATTAAATTGGTATAAAAGTGGATTGGAAATGTTTTTGTTTTTGTTTTTTGGATTTKGTTTTTTTCGAGACAGGGTTTCTCTGTATAGCCCTGGCTGTCCCGAAACTCACTCTGTAGACCAGGCTGGCCTCGAACTCAGAAATCCGCCTGCCTCTGCCTCCCAGAGTGCTGGGATTACAGGCGGGATTGGAAATTATTAAACCCGCCCTTCAGTCTCAGAATTGATCGGGGTCATGCTGCAGCTTTGTCTAATTGTCTTTTTCTTTTTAATCCTCGCTCCTGCACTGGAGAACCTGTCTGACTGGGCAGGCTTGGTCAGGTCACCTCCCCTAGTAGTTCCCAAGAAGTTCTGTGAACTGGGAACCAAGCCTCCGAATATATGAAAGGGGCGGCTCTCATTCAACATGCACAGCTGTGCGGAAAGGAACGTTAAGATACAAATGGACCGTGCTATGTAAGACACTCTTCATTCCTGATCTATACAAATAATGTTTTAAAAAAGCTTACACTGAGCGTGCTGCACACGCCTTTCATCCTGGCACTCAGGAGAGAGAGGCCAGTGTATTTCTGTGAGTCTGAGTCTAGCCTGGTCTACAGAGTGAATTCTGGGGCCAGGGCTAGGTAGAAAGACTGTCTCAAAAAAATAAATAAAATAAAATAAAATAAAGTTACAAGCTGGGGAYGGGGTTTGCTCACCTTTAATCCCAGTACTCCGGGGGCAGAGGCAGGAAGATCTCTGAGTTCAAGGCCAGCCAGGTCTACAGAGTACATTCTAGGAAAGCCAGGGCTACACGGAAAAACCTCGTCTCAAAACAAACAAACAAACAAACAAACCTTACAGTGAGACTTTGTCAGATAGGTCCTTACATTTTTATCTACTAAAGACACAATTATGTGAATACTTCTAGTAAAGATCATTTTGTAATTTAATTTTTAAAAAATTTTTTCTACATATACAATCGTAATGACTGTTTATATTTATGGCGTGTGTATGTGTTAGATAACAATTAACTCATCTTCTACATATGCATTACTTCAAGGCCAGAGCACAGCATCTTTATCAGTTCTGTCCTGGAAAAGAGACTGCAGGAGTGTGAGACCTGATTTCTCGGAGACAGTGGGGCAGTTAGAGGATCTGAGGTCTAACATCTAACAAAATCTGAAGTTTTCCATCCTCCAGTAGCTGAAGGAGAACCTCGCGGCCCTACTTAGCACCTGCTTCCATGTTCCTGGGCAGATAGGCT
>BDUI01005206.1:68353-74715 GCA_002335545.1 Apodemus speciosus
GATGGTTGAGTCTATGGTTTCTCTGGTATCTTCAGCATCTGAGATTCTTTCTTCTATCTCTTGTATCCTGTTGTTATTTGCATCTATGGCCCCTGATTTCTTCCCAATGTGTTCTATCAGCAAAGTTGTCTCCCTTTGTGATTCCCTGTTGTTTCTACTTCTGTTTTTAGATCCTGGATGGCTTTGCTCAGTTCCTTCACTTGTTTGTTTGTGTTTTCCTGTATTTTTAAGAGATTTTTGTGTTTCCTCTTTCCTGACTTCTGCCTGATGACCCCATCTTTCCTTCATTTCTTTAAGTGATTTTTGCATTTCCTCTTTATTGGCTTCTATCTGTTGACCCATATTCTCCCGAATTTTTTAAGTGATTTTTTTTGTTTCCTTTTTTAGGGTTTCTACCTTGTTCATTTTCTCCTGTATCTCTTTAAGAGATTTATTTATGTCCTCTTTTAATCCTCTAATAGCATTGTGATAAGTGATTTTAAACCCAAATCATGTTTTTTTTTTTTTTTTTTCTGGTGTGTTGAGGTATCCAGGACTTGCTGTTGTTGGAGAATTGGGTTCAGATGCTGCCATATTGCCTTTATTTCTATTGATAACATTCCTACTTTTGCCTTTTGCCATCTGGTTATCTCTGGAGTTAGTTGGTCCTTTTGTTACTGTCTGGTGCTTGAACATCCTGTGAGCTTGTAAGGCTATTTCTGCACCACTTGATGACTGGGTTTCCCCTGGCAGAGGTTGCTGATGGGCTGCCCTACTGTTGAGTTCCATTAGAGCCCTGGTGTGCCTGGTCCCCTTTAGCACAGATCACTCCGCAGGGCAACAGGCCCAGGACAGGGCTGGCACACAGATGTCCCACAGATCTGCCCAGGCCTTAGGCACAGGCAGAAGCCTGGTGGGCTGTGTCCTGAGCGATGTCAAACTTAGAATATCTTGGTGAACCTGGTGCTGCCTGTCTGCTCTGCCCAGGAGCAGGTGCGAAGTTGGTGGATGCTGCTGGGACCTTTTCCAAGTGCATATCACTGTGCAGGACAAACAGCCCAGGACAGGGATGACACACAGATGGCCTGCAGAGCTGCCCAGTCCCTGGGTGCAGGCAGAAGCCTGGCAGGCTAAGTCCTAGGTGATGTTAGACTCAGGATATCTCTGTGTACCTTGCGCTGCTTGTCACATCTGTCCAGGAGCCAAGATGGTGGAGACTCCCTCCAAATGCTGATTACTGTGCAGCATGTTTTCTGCTTTTTATAATTCATTTTTTGGGAACTTTGTACTTAAGCAATACATTTAGAGCATATATACACTTTTCTTTTCCCTAATCAACTCTCATTGGATATTGCTCAAGTAGAAATATAGTTCAAGCTGGTCACTTAGCTGTATCAATTAGTACTACTATTTGAAACATGTTTGAGATCTATTATCCTAGACTGTTTAAACATAAACATACAAATTGTAATTGAAAACTGATTATCTCAGAAACGCACCTAAATTATGTTTTATCAATTCTTAATTATCTCCTAACTATTTGTATAGATTCTTGAGCCAGTTACTTGAAATTTATGTGGTCATTCTATTACTTTTAATCATTTTAATACATATGCATACTCCCATAGCTGTAATTGTTATGCCATTCCACTATTAGTATTCTATGACCCATGGTACTTCACAATGTATATTTTATCTCTTTCTGTCTTTTGCACACAATGCTGCAGGTACTTTGACATCCATATAGAATTCCTCAAAATATTTACATCTTTTACAATACTTCACCTTTTGTTGTCTTTCCAGTAAAGTTATCATAGCCAAAGTAAACTTTTTTGTCTTGTATGTATACATGTATTTATTTACACTCCAGATTTTATTTTAACCCCAGTCCACCTTCGATCCTCTCTTCACAAGGATATCCCCATCCCTCAAGCACCACCCAACCAGACCTCTAAAGTCCTTGGTGCCTCCATTCTCTTGAARGTTAGGTGCATCCTCTCTGACTGAACCCAGACCCACCAGTCCTCTGCTGTGTATGTGTCGGGGGCCTCGTATCAGCTGATATATGCTGCCTGGTTGGTGCTCCAGTGTTAGATACATCTCAGGGGTCCAAGTTAATTGAGACTGCTTGCCCTCCTTTTCTAGGTATATGATGGCTTCTTTATCTATGAATCTGCCCACAGTAAGTGGGTGTCTTAAGTTTTTATACCTGCACAAAACATCATGACCAAGAATCAAGCTGAGGAGGAAAGGGTTTATTCAGCTTACACTTCCTTATTGCTGTTCATCACCAAAGGAAGTCAGGACTGGAACACAAGCAGGTCAGGAAGCAGGAGCTGAAGCAGGAAGCAGGAACWTCCATGGAGGGATGTTGCTTACTGGCTTGCTTCCCCTGGCTTGCTCAGCTTGCTTTCTTATAGAACCCGAGACCACCAGCCCAGGGATGGCACCACCCACAAGGAGCCCTCCACCCTTGATCACTAATTGAGAAAATGCCCCACAGCTGGATCTCATGGAGGCATTTCCTCAACTGAAACTTCTTTCTCTGGGATACTTCCAGCATGTGTCAAGTTGATACACAAAACCTGCCAGTAAAGTTGGGTTATCTACAGTTAGGTAAAGGTACCTGGAGAAGTACACAGTGCTTGTCACATAGTATGTGTGAATAATGCCATCATCTCTAAAACCTTTAAAACCACAAACATAAGTTTTCACTCACTGTGCAATGGAGGTGGATGCATTTCATTTTCGAGTATGTGAAATAAGATTGAGAAACAAAGACCCAAAGAACACATTTTAATGTGGTTACATATTTATTATATTTTATATTTGCATATATTATAGCTTCTTGTTTACATAAAATATGTTTGATGATATGACTGCATGCTTATGCGCTTGAACAATCTTAAGGTAGGGAAAATAACCATAAAGAAATTATGTTCTTTTTATAATAACCATGGGTTCTTCCTAAGCCTTAGATGTCTTTGAACTGAGGGAAAAAATTCATTAGATTGTGGGGCAAATGTTTTCATGCAGGTATTTGCAGCAGAATACAATTAAAAACACGAGAGCCTCTGGGAGGTTTTTTTCCTTCCAAATAGGCTAAACTTTCCCTAAACAGAACTCATAGGCCTCTTAAAAAATGGCATGGGTAGCAATTTCACATTTCTAACTGTTGGTGTCAGAAGCAAAATGAAGGCTTATGTAAAAACATGGGAATTAAAGGACAGAATTGAGGGGACTATGTTTTTGGTGTAATTGGAAGCAAGCTGAAGAGAAATTGTGTGAATTTGAAAGAAAAAAATCTATCTGAAATGGCTAACAGAATATAGCTATTAGCACTGAAGAACATCAGTCATGTTTAGTATACTAAAATATTTGTGTTTTCCTGTGCTAAAATTCTTAGTGTCTGCTAATATGAAATCCAGCATGACTTTAAAAATCTCACATTCTCATAGATTAGATGAGGTGTAATGACGCAAGAAATATCCTGAAAACAGCACTGTAGGCAAGGGAGAAAAGTCACATTTAATTTAATTCAATTACTATCTGCATAATCTGTAGGAAGTATTTTTGCAGGCACAATTTCTTCAGGCATATCTTTATATATAATATGAAGTGTGCTGTATGATATGAGAATTACTCTAAGTGTCATACAATGAATTCATATTTATGTTTTAATATTGTATTTCATGTGTTAAAAGATTGGATCTTCAGACACAATTGTCTTTAAAATGTGAGAACGAAAGCAGAAGGACAATATACAACAACAGAAGAAGATTTCACAATAGAAGTGGGAATATAAACAGTGTTAGAAAACACACAGACAGCCAAGGAGCAATTTGGTTTTGATAGCATAACTTAAGTGATCTGACTTCACTGTAGAAATGAGACATTGGGATTACAAGAATGAAGATCCATTCAAATTTAATGTTCCTAATTCTACACCTTCATATCACCCTTCCTAAAATAAGACTTTATTATGTTCCCCTGCCTCCTTTGGGATAGATACATAAAGTACTTTAGAGCTATTGGGTGCACAATACCCCGTTTCTCCATGATTGGTTCTCTGTGTTCAACTCTCTTTTCCTGAGAAAAACTGAGTTGTGTAGGGTATATTTTTTCATCACTACCATAGAAATGTAAGTCTTTATTTAGATTTATATTTTGGTTGATTTCTGAGAATATCTTTAATTTTTTCATAATGTTTATTAATACTGTTCAAATTGCATAAAAATGTCTTTCTAACTTATTCAATTTCCCAAAGCCCAACTCCTTCAAGAGTTCCACTATTTTTCACCCACACAAATTTATGCCCCAATGCTTTTCTTAAAAGTAATTGAGTCTGGCCTGTACTAACCATTTATTCATAGATGTGTGTACACAGATGAGCACATAGCAACCAACTGTAGGTCATGCCCTTAATGAGAACTGTGGTGCCTATTTACTGTAGTTGCTAAATGCCAATAGCTCCAGACCAGCAAGGGGAATTCTTTTATCTTATTTGAGCTTTCACAGACATATGACTGTTGTCACAAACAGTCCCTGTGATTGTCTCTTGATGTTTTTATTTATTTCTTCTTTCATATTCCTCACATAACGAAAATAGTATGTGGTTTATATTTGCTAAGAATAACTTCTTTTTTGGCACAGTGATAGTATTGATTTTGAATACCTAAGACACATTTTACCWTCTCAAAAATTACATATGAACATTACAAGAGTGAAGTGAAGGCTTATTCTACATGGGTAAACTTACCCTCTCACAACTAAAATGGTTGAGATTTAGGACTAATCATCCTGAACAATCTAAATAGTAACAATGATAATAATAACAGTAATAACAGGACCAGTTACTACAAAAAGGAAACAAGTTGCATTTCATGTTGGTTAAGTACTATTGTTGCACAAATCTACATGTTTATACAAACACATGAAATCTATGGCAATTTGTATGTACAACCCCATAGGAAGAACAACAATATTAACCAACCAGACCTCCCAGAGCTCCTAAGGGTAAATCACTAATCAGAGTTGAGTTTGGAGGGACCCATGGTAGACATATGTAGCAGAGGATAGCCTTATCTGGCATCAATGGAAGGTTAGGCCTTGTTCCTGTGAAGGCTTGATGCCCTAGTATAGGAGAATGCTAGAGCAGTGAAGTGGATGTGAGTGGACGTTTGGGAGAGCATCCTCATAGAAGCAGAGGGGAGGAGGGATGGGATAGGAGGTTTGCAGGGATTAGGAGGTCTGGAATAGGGTATACCATTTGAAATGTAAAATATAAAAATAAAACAATAAAAAATAAAGAACAGAAATTTCTCATTCTCATTGGGTGCTGCTCTTAAGTATGTATTCACAATTTGTGAGACATAAGACAATCACCTCTTTGTTTTCATTGTATCTTCAGATTATGCTCCCATTTCAAAATCTCTGCATGTGTCTCTCCTTCTGGAACCTCCCTCTCTAATATTTTCATGACTCAAGCTCAAATGATAAATTTACAAAAAATAGTACTCTGGATATGCTTTTTACACTGCAAACATCTATCCACAAACTAGAGTACACTGATGTTTTTCTTTGTCTACTCTATTTTTCACATAGCACCTATGAATTTACAATAAATCATAAAGTTATATAAAAATGGGCCAGTAAATTATCCTTTTTTGTTGTACATTCTTTAGATCAAATCATAGAGTCTGAGCAGAGAGATGATCCACCAAAGGATTTTTTACATCACCCCATGTAAAATTGCTGTGTATTTTAATTAGCATAAAATAAATGATTTATTGTAAAATTCAGGATCTTATATGATATTCAAAATATAATAATATGCAGAACTACTTCAAAATATTCTAAATATGGGAAACATATTTTACCATTATCTAGAACTAAAAATAAAATGTAAGAGAAATTAAAAGAATAAGGAGAAATCATCCACACAAGCTACAAAAATGGGTCTTTTCAGGAAAAAGGCAGTGCTGTATTTCTTCTTTCAGTTCTTTTGTTCCCTAAAGACTTGCTGAACTGTATCAGGTTATGATGTACCTAATTATGTTGAAGATACTCATAGCATGGTAAGTGCCCTTTTCACTCAGTAAGTGTCCTCTTGGGTAAAGGATATGGAAGAAACTCAGGGTCACTAAAGGGATTTCTCCCTGATAATGAGATAATGGAAATAGAGACATGGGATGCACCAAACAGCTCAAGGTGACAAAGATGTCTTAGAATCTGTATAACTCAACTTATTTTCTATGAATCTTAAATGACTGCAGATATGGGAAATAAAGCAGTTTTTACTGCAGATCAGTCTTCCACATAAGGAGCAGTGGCATCAGGGAAATCCCTGTTCTATTCAACATCAGAACATGTTTATGAAACAA
>BDUI01005206.1:76440-87388 GCA_002335545.1 Apodemus speciosus
TGAATAAATACAAAGATTATAGGCAACAAATATAAAGCTGTATTGAGAAGTAGTTTCTAAATTTATATTTCAGAACAATTAATTATATATTTTTTAAAACTTATAATAAGAGTTGTCATACATCCTTCCTCAAATGTTAAAATCCCCTCAAATATGGTACAATTCTGGGAGCAGGAAATGATATTACTACTACTACATTAARTTATACTGTTTATACAAGTTTTACGTTTCCCCATTTTCATTTCTTTTATTTATATTTTTTCAGAGCTGATGCCTGAATCCAGGGCTACTGGGTTCAGTTTAGGCCAGTGAGCTAAGTCCCAACCCGCCCATTTTTATTTGTTGTTATTGTGGTTGTTGTGGTTCAAAAGTCCAGTGAAAAGTCTCATGTTGTATTTACCTGTGTTTTGTCCTTAATATACTGCTATCTATAAAATTTAATTAGTTTTCCTTTTCCTTTTGTGATTATGTTTGATGCTCTTATTATTATATGGGTCATCTCTCCATGTAAATTTTCCCTATTATCATATTTTATTATTAGTTTTTATGAAGAGTACCATGAATTTACTGTTACTCATTCTTATACAATATATTTATAGTTTTATTTATAGTGTCCTTTGCTAGCTTTCAGAAGAAGGTAACAGATCATCTATTTGTTGAAGTTATACTTCTATTCCTTTGCTGAGTATTCCTGGAAAAACTATCATTTCACCTTCTTAAATACATCAACTCTATAGTCCATTCCATATATATATATATATATATATATATATATATATATATATATATACTCATTGATGCTCATGGTATGTATTTGAGTCTAATATGGCTGGTGCTTGTGTGTACATGTTACATTGATGTAGAAGTACTTCAGGTTTGCTAGGACCTCTTTTGGCATATTTTCATTCATTTCATAGAAATCTTCAAGATATTTTAAAATAAACACGTAGAATATAAAAGATGTTTAATATTACTTTCATCAATAATAATGCCACAAAACAAGTTTTTCCTTGATATACAGTATTAAACACAAATAATGGATACTTAACTAATTCATATTTTATTTAATACCAAGTGTTAAATACACTGTTAATTGCATATATAAGGAGAATTAAAATGACTCATATAAGTGAAGGCCATAATTATGGGTTGTATACACATGATGAAAGATCATATACTCATTAATTACCACAAGCATATATGAATTCAGTCACATATTGTACTTATATCAGTCTACCAGATGCCACAAGAATTATTTATTTATCAAGTAAATTACAATCATTTCTAGGATTATAATTTTGTATGTATTTGATAATCACTGTATATTTTTTCAAATGTCAGGCTAATTGACATATAGAAAATTCTCATTCCAGTGTTCATGAAATCACTGTAAGAAAACAATAATATTGAAATACATATAAAAACAGAAAATAATATTGATAAAAGACTGCTAACTATTACGCTAAAAGTGTATGGAACAGGAAGGTTGTGATGGTTTGTATATGCTTGGCCCAGGGAATGACATTATTAGGAGGTATGTCCTCATTGAAGTAGGTGTATCWCTGTGGAATTGGGCTTAAGACACTCATTCTCAATGCCTGGAAGCCAGTATTCTGCTAGCAGCCTTTAGATGAAGATGTAGAGCTCTCAGCTCAACCTACACCATGCCTGCCTAAGTAGTGACATGCCCATGCCTTTATGATGCTGGACTGAAWCTCTGAACCTGTAAGCCAGCCACAAATAAATGTTGCTTTGGTAATGGTTTAGGTTCACAGGAATAAAATCCTAAGACACAGGTATAAATCAAGTTCCTTTGTTTTTGTTGTTATTGAGAAACAGGGCTTAATGTAACAAAGTATATTCTTTAACTCTACATTGCCAAGCAAGAACTTGAACATCTGGATTTCTTTAAATCGCCTCCCAAGTAATAAGGTTATAGGCCCAATTTCTGATGTGGTTAGAATAGAACCACATTTATGCAAGCTCAACAAACATTGTATTCAAAAGACATATCTGAGAAAAAGTAAAACTCCATGATTTTGGGAAGATACAGGAAATATCATGTAAAATGGTCTTAGTCCTCCACAATATAATGGCCACTCAGAGCAACTTGGGAAATGGTGAAAGGTAAATACTAATTTTTTATAAGAGTTACAGAAGTTGAAACCCCTAAATACAAAGTTAAACCCCAAGCTGGATTAATAATATATATTTTAAAAAAAATCAATCTGATATTTTCATTTAGCTAGGTAAGCAAGAGGAAAATATTGGATGTTTTTAAGCACTATGTGGTATCCATAAAATTTTCAGTAATTAAAACAAGTTACTTATGTGAGAGATCAATTCTCTGTATGCTTATAGGCAGTTAGAGGGACAAGCAGACTATACAAAAGTAACGTTATCATTCACTTAAGGATAATTTCTTCTGAGCCATCAGATTAATTTCCAGAGTGGCTGTACTAGTTTGGTAATAGTTCTACCTAAAACCTAACTATAACTCTCTTGGGCATATACCAAAAAGATGTTTTTACCATATCACAAGAAAACCTGCTTCACTATGTTCAGCAGTCTGATTAGTAATAGCCAGAGACTGAAAACATCCCAGATGTCCCACATCTAAAATATGAGTACAGAAAATGTAATTCATTTACACAACAGAATGCTATTCGGCTATTAAAAACAAAGTCATCAAGGATTATACAGGCAATTGGATGGAATTAGAAAATATCTCTTGAGTGAAGCAATACAGACCCAAAAATTATATACATCATATGTACTCACTTATGTAGCATAAATAGATATTATTGAAAAAGTATAGAATACCCATGATACACTCTATCCTAAGAAGTTAACGAAAACAAGGCCCAAGTGAGGCTTTTTTCAAAGCATCACTTGCAAGGCTTCAGTCCCTCTTAGAGGAGGGAAGAAAATCATGGAGCCTGAGAGAGGGAGGGACCTGGTTGGGAAAAGAGATGGGGAGAGGAAAGGGGGAAGAATCAGATACGGGAGGGGCAAGAGTGGAGAGAGGCCCAGAKGTCCAGGAGAATGAAGAGAAATAAGTTCCCATGGTTGTGAGGAGGGACCTTTAGAATGTCACAAGGACCTGGGATTAGGGAGCTTTCCAGAACTCAATGTGGGTGACTGCAAAAATACTCAACAATGGGGATATGTGACCTGCAGATAGAGAATGCAGGAATGGGGACACCAACCTACCTACAGAACTTTCAACCTCAAATTGCTCTTGTTTAAAAGAAATGCAGGGACAAAAATGGAGCAGAGAGTGAAGGGAAAGCCATCTAGTGATTTGTCCTTGTGCAGAGGACTGCCTTGTCTTGCCTTAGTGGGAGAGGATGCACCCAATCCTGTAGAGATTTGAAGTCCCAGGGTAGGAGGAAACCCACTCAGAAGCAAAGTGGAGCTGGGATGCTAGAAGAACTCTTTGAGGTAGAGTGGAGAGGGTGCAACATTTTGGACATAAATAAATAAAATTGTTAAATAAGAAAGAGAGAATAATTGATTGATCCCCAACTGAACACTTACCAGGGGAAATAATGGATAAAATGTAATTTGTGTCCTCAAGGAATGAATGTAAGGGACAAAATATAAATATATAATTATGATAATAATAGCTGATAATGCTGCCCTCCAACTTCCAAATAGAGACCAACCATGGTTAACTTGAAGGATTTGGAAGACGGGAAGAGTACCCACAATTTGATGAACTGAGAAAAAGTTAGTAGTTGAAGTAGACTGTGTGGATAGAGGACATTCTCTTACAAGGGACCTAAATAATGGAAAATGTTGTATTAGAGTCTCCACATTTCATGTCAAAATTACATGACTGCATGAATGACTCAGCAACAAAAAGAACAACAGGAATAGACATGCCTATCCTAATGAGGAAAAGTATACACACCCTCAGCCCTACACAGGAACATAAAAGCAACAGAGTAAAGCTGGGGGGCAGCAGAGAGGGTCTTTCCCAGGAACAGGTGCTCATATCGGTTTGCCAATGTAGATGATCCATCGTGAAAATGTACACACAAGTACTATCATTCCAATAGATCAGGCTACTTTCTGAATATATATCCATACACATATGCATATTGCATTCAAGCAACGACAATTAGTAAAATCAAACAAAGGTCATGAATTTGAAGGAGAGTGGGCGGGGACATATGAGAAGGCATGGTGTGAGAAATGTTGTAATGAAATTACAATATCAAAAAKCAAAACATACTGGCATTTCCCAAATGGTTGTTTGCTTTCCCACCAGCAATGGAGGGATGTCCCCACCCCTTTGCTCCACATCCTGCTGTCATTTGAATATTTGATCTGAGGCCTCATGACAGGTATAGGATGGAATGTCAGGGTCATTTTGATTTGCATTTCCCTGATGACTAAGGACTTTGGATATTTCTGATTTTTTTTATTGGATATTTTCTTTATTGACCTTTCAAATGCTATCCCCTTTCCTGGTTTCCCCTCTGGAAACACCCATCCCATCCCTCCTCCCCCTGCTAATATGAGGATGATCACCTATCAACCCACCCACCCACTCCCACCACCCAGCTCTCGCATTCCCCTACATTGGGGCGGCAAGCCTTTACAGGACCAAAGTCTTCTCCTTCCATTGATGGCAGACAAAGCCATCCTTTGCTACATATGCAACTGGTGCCATGGGTCCCTCCATGTGTACTCTTTGGTTTGTGGTTTAGTAGCTGGTAGCTCTGGAGGTACTGTTTGGTTCATATTGTTTCTCCCACGGGGCTGCAAACCCCTTCAGCTCCTTGGGTCTTTTCTCTAACTCCTCCATTGGGGACCCTGTGTTCAGTCCAATGGTGGGCTGCGAGCATCTACCTCTGTAACTGTCAGGCTCTGGCGAAGCCTCTCAGGAAACAGCTATATGAGGCTCCTGTCAACAAGCACTTCTTGGCATCCACAATAGTGTCTGGGTTTGGGAACTGTATATGGGATGAATCCCCAGGGGGAGCAGTCTCTGAATGACCTTTCCTTCAAAGGTCTGTATTTTCTCCGTATTTTCTCCCATGAATATTTGGTTCCCTTTGTAAGAAGGTCAGAATCATCCCCACTTTATCTTCCTTCTTGAGCTTCATGTGATCTGTGAATTTTATTTGAGGTATTCTGACCTTTTAAGCTAATATCCACTTATTAGTGAGTACATACCATATGTGCTCTTTTGTGACTGGGTTACCTCATATAGGATGATATTTTCTAGTTCCATCCATTTATGTAAGAATTTCTTTAAGAGCTTCTTTACCACTATAGATACCTCYGTTGACAATTCTCTGTTTATCTCTCTACCTTAACTGGATAACTTGGATTATTGATTTCTCATTTCTTGAGTTCTTTACATATTTATTTCTCCATGGATAACCTGTTCAAGCTAAAAATTCCAGCTTCCCATTTTTTTCCTTTAGCAAATTGTATTATGAGATTAACTCCTCTAACTTCTCTTAGAAAGTTTACCTTCTATCTGACCACAAGATCACAACATTTTTTCTATGTGCTCATTTGCAAGTCTCTTCTCTCCCAGTAAAAAAGCTGGAGGCCCAGYTCCTTCTTGACAAGAGGCCATAGAGAATACATTTTTGATTTTTCTCCTCTGAATGCTTTTAATTTTTGATAAAAATATTTTACTTATTTACATTCCAGCCATTGCCTCCTGTCCCCCTCCCACAGTTCTTCATTCTATTCTTCCTCCCTCTTGCTACTGAGAATATGCCCCCCACTACCACCCCCCAGACTTCTCTGTGGCCTTAAGTCTCTTGAGGATTAAACATATCANGTTGACAATTCTCTGTTTATCTCTCTACCTTAACTGGATAACTTGGATTATTGATTTCTCATTTCTTGAGTTCTTTACATATTTATTTCTCCATGGATAACCTGTTCAAGCTAAAAATTCCAGCTTCCCATTTTTTTCCTTTAGCAAATTGTATTATGAGATTAACTCCTCTAACTTCTCTTAGAAAGTTTACCTTCTATCTGACCACAAGATCACAACATTTTTTCTATGTGCTCATTTGCAAGTCTCTTCTCTCCCAGTAAMAAAGCTGGAGGCCCAGTTCCTTCTTGACAAGAGGCCATAGAGAATACATTTTTGATTTTTCTCCTCTGAATGCTTTTAATTTTTGATAAAAATATTTTACTTATTTACATTCCAGCCATTGCCTCCTGTCCCCCTCCCACAGTTCTTCATTCTATTCTTCCTCCCTCTTGCTACTGAGAATATGCCCCCCACTACCACCCCCCAGACTTCTCTGTGGCCTTAAGTCTCTTGAGGATTAAACATATCATCTCACACTAAGGTCTGACTAGGCAGATCTCAGCTATATTTTTGCCTGGGAYCTGGGACCAGCCCGTGCGTGTTTGTGGCTCAGTCTCTGTGAGCTCCCTAGAGTCTGTGTTAGTTGAGATTGCTGGTCTCATCTCTACCCAATAATGAGTTTGCTCTCCTGTTCAGCATCTTGAGTCCTTCCCCTAAAACAGTCTTAGGGGTCCCAGACTTCAGTCCATTGGTTGGGTATAAATATTTGCATCTGTCTCAGTCAACTGCTAATAGGTCTTTTAGAGGACAGCTATGCCAGGCTCCTGTAATCATTAATACTGTCAGGCCTTTGTGCTGCTCCCCCCACCTGCCCATAAGATGGATCCCAATTTGGGCCAGTCAATGGACCACTATCCTTCAGTCTATTTTAAACATTCTTTCAACTACCATCATAGTCATGGATAATCCCAGTTATAGGGCTAGTTTATCTGTAGAATAAAACAATACAATGTACCAATATAATGTACAAATTGATGACTTGTCTGAAGCCTGCCATATTTGTGAAGACTGAATTTATTTCAACATTTATATGAACAAAATAGTAAAAACATTTGATAATGTTTGGTAGTACACTGTTATTTTTTAATAATTAATAATTGTAGTTAAGTCACTATTAGAAGTACAAGTTCTGCTTGGAATGATGGTCCTATTGTATCATGAGTCCTCTTTATAATTATTGTGATGAAAAGCACTGATATTCCACTGTGCTACTATATTGGAATGAGGTAACAGAGCTCATAGAAATACAAAAGCACCAAAAAACAAAAGAACCAAACAAAACAACAACAAAAAACCTTCCCTTTCCCATATAATTTAACCTTTAATTTTCTGGAGATATTGAACTTTTCTTCAGATTATTAAGGTGGAATTTGTTTGGCTATTTCTTGAGAAGTAGTCAATTTGTGTGTCATATGAGAGTCATATCTTACAGCTCTTTGTTACAATATTTACCACAAATAAAATGTTAGTTAAAGATATTTTTTTATAAAACTTCACACCCATTGTCTTACATTTCTTAAGCAAAGGTAGACTAGTAAACTGTTAGTACCCCCATAAGTTTCGAGAAGGAAATATTGGAGGCACAAATATATATGGTTTCACAATTTCAAAACATGCTGATATCAAAACTCTTCCAAGGGTTTAAATACCTTCCATTGCAAATTAACAGGTATTGCTAGAATGCTTTACGTTCAACTGCAGTTGTTGTAGCTGAAAATTTGTTTTGTGGATATTCTTTCACTGTATCATACCTGCCACATATAATGACATTCTGCAGGAGTGGCACTGACACTGCCATGTTGTCATCCTCAATAGCACTCAGGGGCATATCTTTTAACACTGATTGTGTTTAAAAATTCAAGTCCATAATTTATAGAATATAATGCTGAAAATTGATATGTTTGAGTTCTATCCAGACGTCCCTTCATTAATAATATAGAATAATTTATTGAAAGAATTAACCTGCATCTATTAACTATACGTTTGTTCTGAATTGTATATTAGCATAGCTACATAAAATAGGTATGCTTAGGAACATATAAATGTTTCCTGAAAGAAATTTTAAGGTAAAATGTAAACTTGTACAATTAATACAGCACGAAGATGGACAGTTAACTAGTGGAATTAAGACAAGTATCATCTGAGGTAGTATTTCCAAAGACTTGAAGATTTGGGAGGAAATCCTTTTGAAAAAGATCCAAATATGAAGGAAGTTAAATTATAATAGCAATAAATATATTAGTTAATAAGTGTTTCCACTTGCAGCAAAGAATAAGAATGATCAATTTGAGTGAAGTGTTAGATACATACAGAATATGAATTTCCAGATTATTGAAGTCACTCTTAATCTTTGTACAAACTATGAATAAAAAAATAGCAATTTATCATCATGAATAAATTTTCAAAAAATATTCACAGGTTGAAGTCAAATGATACAATTAGAGGAGAATTTAAAGTTACTTCATTTGTTCTCTCAACAAATATCCACTATTTACCCTTAGGTTACCAAGTATTTGGAAAGGCACCTGGAGGTTTTGGAGAGTAAAATGAGATTAACATGTATAATCAGAGGTTTCCTGGTTTCCTTGACTYTGAGCAGTTAGTAGAGATATAAAATGGATAAATTAATAGGCTTTATCTGATGCTGGAGAAGTGATACATGCTACGATATGGTAATAGCAATCAAGGTTGAAAATGACCAAGTTTGATGTCATAATGTTCCCACTTTACTTAACTTTGATGTACAAATCAAGATCCAATAGACCAAGTAGACTCTAATCCCTGTAGAAGAACAGTCGGTTGCCATTGCTGAAAATGACTCAGATAATATGTAAGTGACAAGAAGTTAGCACAGAAGTGTTCCATATACATTGCCGTATGGAAATAAGCACATGGTCAAAGAGTGCATACTATGTTGTCTATGAAATATAAGGGTTTGGAGTGTAAGACTTAAACTCATAAATTTAAATGTTGGAAACTTTTAAGGGAAATTCAGTGCCAGAACTTGACATAACTGAAAGTTATATAGACATAGACAATGTAAAATCTAGCTACACAGAAATGATGATCATAAATCAAAATTGTCACTTGGTACATTTCTTGAATAAAAGTTTGAAGAGAAAAATTAATGAGGACAGCTGTAGAGAGCTTTTTATTCTGCATTACGTCACCAAGGAACCTTCTGTAAGCACCAAACTTAGTGTTTGTTGCAGGTGGTACTAGCACTAAGTGAAGGTATTTAGTATTTTGAAGAAATAAAAGAGGAAGAGGAAGAAGAAGAATATGAAGAAGAAGGAGAGGGGGAGAAGTTACTTTCCTCAAAGATTTTGGTATTTCAATCCTGTATATGTGGCATCCTAGGAAGACTGAACGGAAGGACAAGATACACTGAAATCTAACATATAACAAAAACCCACAGAAGTAGTTTGTTTGCATGCATAGTGGGTAATGGGTTCCTTTATTGTTTTTTTCTTCGTTTGGAATTGTATCTTCCTTACTATACTCAGAATTTTTGCAAAAGTCTATGGCATCTTACTGTACTTCACAAGCAATTAATGTAGAGATACTGGATTTATTTCTCTGAAAAGCATGTGTTTCTGACATCAGAATGCTCCCTCCATGTACTGGCAATTATAAAGATATATTTGCTGTAAGTCAGAAGAATTATCATTGTGATACATGCAGTGGGAAACCAGGTGCAGAATAAACATCAGCCATGGCTGTCAAGTAATATAAAATAGGAGTACAATTAGCTATTACAAGAGAGCTTTTAGGGACACTTTCCAAATAGAAAGTGAGTGCCTTGAATAACTTAATTAACTTCCTGTAGGATCAAATCCATCACTGTTAAGTACCTGTCACATATAAGTATCACCCATAGTGTGGTTCAATAAATGTTTTGTATTAATGTCAAAATTATTTATGCCTCTGTATTATAATATCTAGGGAAATAAAATATTTTCTATATTAAAAGAGAACTTTTGTAATTGAACAAACAAGCCCTGTGATATTAAAGGAAAACTAATATTGAAAGTATACAATGTAGGAATATACTGGATGGTTTATTGGGGGTTAGAAATGTAAAATTATTTATTTGTGACACTGTTGCCACCTTCATATATCAATATGAGGTAGAAATTTATACAATATTCTGTAAATGTCTACACCAACATTATATAGCATATGTAAGAAAAATCTAAAAGAAATCATTGAGTGGTTATTTCAAAGTCGGGGAACATTGCTCTCATTTATTTTATTCTTCCATAGAAATATATTCAGATTCCTATCATGTTCCAAAATTATGTGCTCATGTATGTGTTATCACCTTGTCTTTCAAGAAGAGAGTTGTTAATTTGGTACCCTAAAACTAATGATATAGTGGTATCACAATAGGATCACTAGTCCAGCTGTTTGTCTCTGAGACTTATACTCTCACACATAGAATTTAAATTGAAATAAAAATGGAACATAGTGTCTTTGAGTTTAAGTGCATGCTCAGCCCTGCTGTTACAGCTGATTTCTCCCATTTTTTATTTTTTA
This sequence comes from Apodemus speciosus, assembly GCA_002335545.1. NCBI lineage: Eukaryota > Metazoa > Chordata > Mammalia > Rodentia > Muridae > Apodemus > Apodemus speciosus. The sequence continues at coordinate 86,831 of BDUI01005206.1, forward strand.
TTTTTTTCTACATGTTAGGTAGATGATTGATAGATAATTAATTAGTTTTTGAGCATTCCGTACATTTTAATCCCATTCACTCCCTTCCCCATATTTTTCAAGATCCACACCTACTTCCTTTCCCATCCAACATTGTGTCCTTTTATTTTTTTTTAAACCTATGAGGAACAATTTGTCCTGCCAAGTATCTTCAACTGTAAGATACTTGTATGGGTTTCAAMTAGAGTGAGTTCGACTTAGCAGAGGCTGACTAAACCCTTAGAAAACCCTCCTTTTGCCTCTCCAATGGCTAACAATTGTTGTACTTAAGCTAGAGCAGCAGGACTGGATGTCTAACTTTCTTGTCCATGTTAGGATGTGGCCATGTATATGCTGTCATGCTCTGTAATTTCATATTTGATAATACACTTCTGTGTCCACAAGACAGCCTTCTTGTCATCACCGATTGCCTTTGTCCCTTATACTCTCATCTGACATGATCCCCAAGCTTTGGGAGCTCTCTCTCTCTCTCTCTCTCTCTCTCTCTCTCTCTCTCTCTCTCTCTCTCTCTCTCTCTCT
>BDUI01005208.1:22814-34602 GCA_002335545.1 Apodemus speciosus
AATAATCACTTCACAGTTTTTGGGTTTGTTCAGTGATTTATTGCATTTAGCTGGCTTTGGAAAGTGCCAGAGAAGTTAATAATTTCAAGGATTACTGTTAAGTATTAGGGATTATAAAGTACATGAAGCATAGTRTCATCTAAATACTCTTTAGAAAAAATTAATTATACAGGTTGTGCATAGAAATTCAAGCAAACCACCTTTTAAAAAGACAAGAATTCAAATAGATGTGTAGCCAGATGTAAAAGTCATGGTCAAGAAATAATCAATTAAAGCACACAGAATCTTGATCAGCATTACTAGCCATTATAAAAACAGAGGACAAAACCTGGCCCCATCAATTCCATGAGAATGGTTAAAATAGCAGCTATAATCAGTAGTAGATATTRCCAAGGGTACAGCAAATGTGGAATTTTGTGCGCTGCACGTCGGAGCCCAGAAATCATACCACTAATATTTTAACCTAGATACATATCAAGAAAAATGAAAATAAATGTCCACAAAATCTCATCACAAATGTCCATATTTTATAAAAAACAAAAGATGAAAAGAAACAGGTAATATCATATAAAATGTAGTGTGTGTGTTTGTGTGTGTTTGTGTTTCTCCAGTGTGCTTTCATTTTACATGGAGAAGGAAAATTTGACAGATCCTACAGAAATGATGAACTGTGAATACTATACTGTGAATGAAACCAATCAGTAATGTATATGATAATTTGAGGATAGTCAATAACCAGGATATATATCTTCAAAAAGTGTTTTCAAACATTAGGCAGAAAAGGAGGATGACTGCTAAAAGATACARTGGTTTGGGAGTAAGGAAGATTTTATTGATTCAATGAAGTATATTCTCAACACAAATTACCTTACCAATTAGAATCATCTCTGTTTAACAATCTGTATGTTACACATATTTTAATAAAACTATTATACAAAGGAAATAAAATGTTAATTAATATACTTATTGTGTACTCTGTGTGTGAAAACTAATTTACATCAACTATTACTTGCTTCTCAATGAAATAATGATACCTTTAATATCATTCTAAAAAAAAACTCCAAAGACTTTGAAATATAGAGTGAGATACTTATGATTCTTTTAATTTATGCTAAATAGAAATCTTACATCCATTTTTTATATTTTAGCATGTATGTTCTGTTTGTAATAATAGTAATTAGATGATAAATACATTTTAATGATAATAATATGGATACTATTTACTTATCTATAGCTATTGCAGTAAAGTAAGTTTTTACTTTCTCTTGAATGCAATCTAAGCCACCAAGTCTCTCTTACTGTTCCACTAGTGAAAATTTGATTAGAAATTACCACATTCTACTCTAGAGATAAAAGATATCTCTGTCAACCTACCCAGTTGAAACCCTACATTACTTACAACAGATGAAGTGTTTAGAAATAGAAAAATGCTATGCAAAACCAGCTGGTCCACATCATGTGGACCTCTGGTCAATATTAGCAATACTGTGACACTTTATTTTGCATTGCTATAATTTAAATCAGGCTAAGTGTGTAAAGCTTTTCATGCACTTATTTCAATATTCAGCAAACTTTCAAAGTCAGTTCTTTTAACTTTTGAARTTGATTGTAATKGTTTCAATCTGTAAGCGCCCTGTTGTAAAAAAGTTTACCGGATCTATGCTGTCATCTCCAGTGCTCTAATTACTACCACTCTGCTCTAGATTCTGTGAAATAAGTGTCTTAGGTTATACATATAAGTGWTATCACACGGTTAGTAATTTCTGTAAACATGGTATTGGATGCTTCTATATTCCAAGTAGCATGTGGTACTCTTTTCTTAATCCTTTAGAAATTAAATTATTTTTATACATTTTAATTAAAATATAATTAAATTATATTCCCCCTTTGCTTTCTTGTCTTAAGTTCCTCAAAGTCTCTTCCTAGCAACTCCTTCCACACTGCTCATTTTCAAATTGAAAGCCTTTTCTTCCCTGATCATTACTGCTATATGTATCTACATGAATAAATATGCATTAAWATGCATGTATAGTAATACAAATGCTGAGTTTATTTTTGCAGTTTGTGTCTAAATAGCTTGGGGCTATGCCTTTGTATTGGAGAACCAATTTGGGCCTCAGCCTCAGAAAAGGCTAACTTTTCTCTTTTGTCAGACATTAGGTGTTTGGATTTCTTAGTCCCATTATATGTCCCCATGAGATTTTCCATCTTACTAATTAGCATGGCTATCAATGTCATTGTTCAGATTGTATTCATGCAGCCATTTCTATGAGAGATCTTTACATAGTATAGGACTTGGTATTCTGCCTCTTACATTTTTTTCTAGCCCTTCTTGTTCTCTAAGGCATAGATTCAGTGCTTTTAAATTTAATATTTACATATGCATATAATATAAACATATTATATTGGAATCCACCCCATCATACCCCCATCCAAATCCTCTCCTGTCCCTACCATTTCTTTTGCCTCCAAATTCCATTTTCTCTTCTGTTAAATAAGTAASCATAGTGTTAATTAACCTCTGCCTATGTGTACATGGGTATGGGATCATTTACTGGACCTCAGGTAGCCTCTCCAGGACTGCATTTTTGAAGAAAGCTGACTCGCTGACTTTCCCTCTCCTAGCACCCTGTCTTATTACCCAACAAWACCTAATAGATTCTATAATAGGAGTGAAGACTTCATGAGCTCCTCTAAGATTTTCAATTATTTGAGAATTTCAAACATTCATATAATGCACCCTGAGTCTACTTGGCCCCTCCTGAACTCCTAACTTCCCCCAGAGCTACCCTCCACCCTTCCCAACTTCATGTTTGTTTATTTTTCTGTTAACATGTTTTACATATGGATTCCAATTTTGGTTCCACATCCAGGCCATTATCTGAATGATATATACTTAGTAAAGACTATTTTATTTGATTATTGCATCAGATATGTGAAGGGAAATGTAAGATGACCAACTGTTTTGATTTGTRCAAATAATTTTCTAGATTTTAGCCTGAAAACCTACTATTCCTGCAATGCTTTGTCTCACATTATGCACGTGAGAGCTGCATTATTCTTTCCATAATGGGTATGTTCTAAAACTCTGATTTCTGATTTTTCTCTTTACACATTACTCTTGATGGTGTATTATTTGTTCATTAGATCCTGTGCTTCAATAATCAAAGCTAACATACTCTCAGAATAGTAACCAAGGAGTACAGAATACTGAGGACACAGTCCACAGAACTCAAAAAGGTTAACAAGCTGAAGGACCCAAGTGAGGATGCCCCAATACCACTTGGGAGAGAGATCAAAGCAATTACATGGGTAGAGGGAGGGGAAAGGGGGGAACATGATCAGTTATTGGTGGGAAGTAGGAGTGGGGAGAAAGAAGTGAAGCCCTAGAGCCAACAGAAATAATGGAAACAGGCAGCCTCGGGAGGTAGGAGGTGAGAGGAATCCTCTAGAATGTACCAGAAGCCTGGGAAGTGAGAGAAACTCAGGAGTCAGAGGGAGGGACATTAGATGAAATACCCAAGAGTGGAGAGAGGGAACTCTTAGAGTCCAGGGCATCAAGTGGAGGGATGGGGTTGCCATCCCACATTCAAAATTCCTGACCCAGAATTGTCCCTGTCTAAAAAACTGCCAGGACAGAAATGAAGAAAAGACTGAGGGAAAGAAGGTCCAGTGGCAGGAGCAAAYTGTGATCCAACTTAAGAGGAGGCTCCAAGGCCTGACATTATTACTGCCACTATGTTATGCTTATAGACATGAGCCTAGCATGGCTGTCCCCCAAGAGGCCCAATAAGCAGCTGAACAAGTTAAATGTAGATACTTATACCCAACCAGTGGACAGAAGTCTGGAACCCCTCTGATTGAATTAGGAAAARGCTTGAAGAAGCTGAGGAAAAGGGTAACTCTATAGGAAGACCAGTAGTCTCAACTAACGTGGACCTCTGAGATCTCTCAGATACTGAGCCACCAAGTAGGTACCATAGACTCGCTGATATGAGGCCTCAAACACATATACAGTAGAGGACTGCCTGGTCTGGACTCACTAGGAGAAGATGTACCTGACCCTTGAGGGACTTGAGTCCCCAGGGAGTTTGGAGGTTTGATGGCATGGGGGGAAGAGCATCCTCTTGGAGAAGGGATTGGAAGAATGGGATGAGGAATTGTCTGAGCATGAAYCAGGAGGGGGATGATAATGACTGGACTGTAAAAAAAAATAAAGAATAATAGTAATTAAAATAAAAGAAACTTCAACAGAAGAATTTCAGACACCTGAAACCTATTGTAAAATATAATGGCATGTTGCATAGAAACTTTGATATTGAACCAAAGAAAAATAGGTCTCTTATTTGAAATGTCACATTGATCATTACTCCTAATTTTCTCTTAGCTATTGAGTGACATTTGCATATGAATTYATTTTTTGGCTTAGTGATACAGAAAACATGAAACCTAATACTAATTATTTAATTCCTAATRAGCTCTGTCCATAAATGATTCCCAAAGATAATAGCACCAATTGATACTCTTTCCTCCCCTCTCCTGCATAGCATGATTAAATACAGTTTGCTGTTGTCTTAGCATGAAATTAACCCACAGTAAGGATCTTACATCAACATACAGTTTTTACTTTACCTCTTCCTTCTCCTACAAAAATGTTGTCATTTCTCTTTAAGTAGATTGTCTAATATGTGAAATTATAACATTTAGGCAAGGATTACTTAACCTTTTTCCAATTATGACCCTTTTATGTTCCATTACATTTATATATTAGCTTAGATACATAATCATATAAAATAGATATGCAAAAAACTAATTTATGAAGAAGAATGTTTTAGGACAATTCTTAGGTGTACAGGTAAGAATTTCTTATAGATGAAAGCAAGTTTGCATATTAAAGATGTGGCTGTGCATAYTTAATTTYATACATAAAGTCTTTGGTACTATGGCATATAGAACACTTGCCACTGCATTAAGAGTTGACAGATTCTTTTAATTTGTAACTGTCAGTGTTCTTCCTGCTGCTTCATATAAACTGWAAATTCAAACTGGTAGAAGTATGTTGAGAACATTTCTGAAACTTCAAAATTCTGTCTTATTCTCAAGCCAAAGTTCATTTAAATTGTTTTGCTGTTGTTGACKAAGAACTCAGGTTAGCAACTCAAACTGCAATTTTTAAGRGCTAACCTTATGAGACCATGCAACACAAACTTAGACTGACTTGAGACATGCACACTGAGGAATGCTGGAAAGTAATAGATAATCTTTTGATTTTCTGCACCACCACTACTGTTTCCAACAAAGAAACTCTGCATGTTGCTTTAGTTTACTCTCTGTTATTGTGATAAAACACAATAATTAAGGCTCCTTACAGAAAGAAGGAGTTAATTGAGTTTACAGTACAGTGTATTAGAGAGCAAAATGGCAGTGATAGCGTGGCACCAGGCTTCAGAAATGACAACTTCTCAATCTGATTGCTGAGAGCTGATAGCTYGCTTCTTGAATTTTATCCAGGAAGCAGGGGGAGAATTGAGAATAACATAGGACTTTGAAAGAGCAGGTAATCCCACACACCCACAACTACCTAAAGCATGCCAGCAGCTGGAGATCAGGGTTAAATATTTCAGTCTATGGGGCAACATTCTTAGCATGACATATTTATAATAAAAACACAGTAATTCAAGCCACCACAAGTGGACAATCTTGGATCTGAATCTTGGATCTGAGCTGAGATGTTTTAGGCAGTTTACTTGGTGTYGTACGCCCTGACAGTATGAGGAGTTCAAAGGGTTCACAGTGTGTGTCCAGAACCAGGGCTACAGTAAAGTAATGAGATGCAACTTGGGCAAGCACTGACCATGATATTGATCTACCAGATGTTTCATTTCAAATCATTTTGGTGATTGCTTCTTTAGAAATTTTAAATGTGAAAATATTTTTAATGTGCCAACATTCAGTTAACATGTCAACACAACCAACAGTTTAAGAATAGAGTTTAGAGCCAAAATGGGGGAGTATCGTGTGCAGGAATGAGTTTCCTAAATGCTGTGTTACAATGAATGTTGGGGGATTCTTTCCTTAAGATAGTGAAGACATAGAGACATCTATGTAACAAGCTGGTTATCTAGTAMATCTGTCAGAAATTGGTGGCCTCCTCAAAGTCATGAAACATCTTACATGACGCTTGACATTGAACATTCTGAAGAGACATTTTATCCCCTCTCTCACTTGAGAGACAAAATGGCATGGATCTGTTCACGTTGAAACTTCTAGAAAGCAGGAATCAAGTAGTCTGTGACTTGATTGTTCCTCCTTCACTCCAGCCTCAGCATTGCCTAACACAGTGTGTGACTACTAGGAATGCTTACAAATATTTATCAATTAAGGAGCAAATTAATGAGTTTTTTGTTGAGCATTAGCTCACCGGGGGAGAACTTACTTCATGTGCTATGAGGGGATATAAAGAATATGGAAAGCATACTCCATAATTGTTTTCCCTCTATGATGGCATTTCGTAAATTCTCATCACAGCTGGACAGAATGTAAACAGCAGGGAACAGACAAGTAGTAGCTCAAGTTGCAGTCATATTTTCTGTCCAGGATTCATGCTGGAAAGAGGGCCTTTTCTTTAGCTACTGCTATAAGAGCTTCCTTTCTATTTGGTTGGGAAGAAATGATTACTTTGGTGGTAGTTCCGTTTCATATTATTGTTTAAGAGAGACGCTATTTCCACTTTGAGAAGGAAAAAAAAGAACTTGATGAAAACTGCAATTATATAAACCACCAGGTTCTGAAAAGTAATAGTCAACTTCTTTATTGCTTCTAGAATATTGGCTATTAAAAAACCATTTTCCTAAATTTATGCTATATATTGCAGACAAAAAATACAGTATTAAAGAGAGAGGAAAGAAATATTTTTTCTTGGTTGATGAGCATTAGATAATTGAGTTCTCAAAGTTGTATATGATCAATTCTTTTTGTGAGCTAGTTTTGACCTAGTCAGCAAATGTGTTAGGAAGCTAGGCTTGATGGTTTACTTGCACCTGAGAAAATTGTATTCATTATTTCAGCAATGAATCCTATGGTTCCTGATATAATTCTCTATATTATGTTAACTTGAGACAAGCTAGACTTATTTGAAAGGAGAGAACCTCAGTTGAGTTGATGTCTCCAGAGATCTAGCTGTAAGATATTTTCTTAATTAGTGATTGATGAAGAAGTGTCCAGCCAATTGTGCTTGGTGTCATCCTGGTGCTGGTGGTCCTGAGTTCTATTAGAAAGCAGATTGAACAAAACATGGAGAGAATGGCAGTAAGCAGCACTCCTCCATGGCCTCTGCATCAGCCCCTGCCTCCAGATTCCTTCCTTGAGTTCCTTGTCCAAATTTTCTGTGATAACAAATACCATCATGGAGGTACAAGCCAAGTAAACACTTTCCTTCATACCTTGCTTTTTGGTCATGGTATTTCATTGCAGCAATAGAACCCCTAACTAAAATAGTTTGCAACATCTACCATATCTTATTTAGTTCCCTACACTTTCAGCAACAATCTAATAGTACCTTGAGGACAGTGGTGATGAGGAAAATAACAGTGAAACACAAAACTCACATAGGATTTATTTGGCTAAAACCAACCTAGATATTGTAGACTTTAATCTTCTTGCTCTTCATAAGCATCTGATAGGTCCTTTTATTGTTCAATTCTGGAATGAAAAATAAATGAGTTTGAAAGCAATGAAGGTAATTTCTTGAGGTCACCCAGAGGAAAAGGAAAATTTGACTCTGGATTTACTGAATTTCATGATTATTTTTTCCTGATGGTCATTTTCTTCAAGGCCAGGGGCCTTCCCTGAGCCTCAGATGTTTGTGTGAGCACTCTTTACTGAATTTCTATTCATCCCCTGCAGGAGGCCCCATTTCGTCTACATCATGAGATACCACAGCCCCTTCTCTGACAAACCCTTAGAGTTCAGTCATGGATGCCTGACACAAACCTGTGATAGAACCTCCCTTCCTCTGCATTTGYAGCCGCATACCCATCGAAATTTTAATTTCCTTGTTGGGATACTGTACTATTCAYGATCRGCCTGGTACATAGCAACAGATAAATGGATAAGCAAATGTGGTGCATGTGGAGAGTAGATGTTTTATTTAAGTATATAAAATGAAACTGTCATTTTATAAACATTGATAGATGTGCTGATCCTGATGTTTAGCAAAATAAGCCAGACTTATAATGAAATATATTTCATAGTTTTTTTTTTCATATCTATGACTATTAGAGGGAAAAAAGATAGTTTTAAGAGAGGAAAGAAGGAATAAGCAAGAACAATGGGGAAAATGAGAACCAAGTACATGACATGAATGTGAGACGATGCCATGCTGAAACCCATTATCTATGCCAATTAGAATATTTTAGGTTAAAAATAATGAAATAAGCAAATCTGTGTCCTGAAATTGTAAATAATGTTTGACTTCACTATATTTAAAAGCATTTGTACATTTATCATTCTGGGACTGATGCTTTCCTATGCTACCAGTTATTCCCAGTAATGTCTTTCAACACTGCAGGGAGTTATCTATGAAGTTTCAGGAAGCATACTTCATTAAGCATAGACGACACAGTAGGGGTTCATCTTCTGGAGAAGCCAAAGTACTTCTCCTAGTTCCAAGCATAACCCAGTATATCAGTGTAAATTGTTTTGCAAATATATAGAATTGATGATATTTGGCTGGCATCATCTTCCCTCCCAACCTTCTCCCAAGGGAACTCACTTACTGAAAATGGAAATCCTATTTACTTCTCAGACTCTCTCTCTTTGTGAGTTAGAGGACCTTTCCAATACTGTTATTCATGACTCACAGAGACATTCTACAGTTAAGAGTCTTGCTCAAGAGTTGTTTGACAATGCCAGTCGGCAAGTCTTATGGATCAATCTCTCCTTTAGATTTATTGTGATTTGTGAAATCCYAGGAAATCTTGTGCCATCTCGAATGCAGATGATGTGTTATGTTATTCTGTAGCCACATGCAATGTTTCCTTTGCTTCTTTTACTCTTCTTAAACTATGAGTTTACATGGTTCACCTCTTTTGGCAATTGGTTTACAACAATATCACCATTCACTGTCATGTATTGACGATGAAGGCACCTAGTGCCATGAAGTTCAAACTATAGCTTCAGAGGAAAGTGAACTGCTGAAGGGAAATCCCTGAAAGGAACGATATATTAGTAACAACCACTGAAGAAACAAAGGCCATGAATTTGAGAGGAATAAGCTGGGGAAGGCAATGCATCGGAGGATTGAATGGAGGATAGGCAAGAGAGAAAATCGTGTACTTATAATTTACTTTCAAATATAAAAATATATTTTTGAAATGAAAAGTAGCTAGTAGTGCTTACTGAGTCGCTAAGTTAGGAAAGACCCATGCAAGAAGGTGGAGCCTCAAGTACGGCTTGAAAGATAAAAATATAGATATGAAAAAAGCCTAGTAGAAGGGAATTCTAAACAAAAGGAAGAAGTAAAAGTCCTTGCTCTAGAAGTGAGTTTAGATCCTATTATCGACAAATAAGATATGAGAATGGCTAAGGTAGGGGCAAGGCAGAGTGAGATAAAGAGATATGAGAATTAGCTACATAAGCTAGACCAAAGCAAACTTTTCAGGTAAAACATTTACTYTTGAATGTGTGCTTATTTATAGAMTAATTCACTCATGTGATAGTCATATGGTAAGCCCCCAAGGACTTTGAAGAGCTCAGAGCTATGATCTCATGCCTTTTATTTAAACAATTTGCTGGCTATGATAAAGAGAACCAGAGCTGGAATATGATGATTATGTATTTGAATTCAGTCTAATGAAATCCAAGGCTAATTTAATAAAATTATTGTCAACAATTCTATAAAATGATTAGCAAATATGGCTGAGCCCTCCTTACGAAGGATCAGGGTCCCTCACACTTCACTTTCAGTCCTGTGAAGCCGTCTTCCATAGTCCTTATCCTCCACTTCCTCTAATGTGGCCTTGCTGTTTTCTTTTAGCTTCCAGCTAATATGCCATTCTGGTTATCTGCTCCATAGCACCTTGTTTCTTCTCAATAGAACTTACAATCTCTGTTCTCTGTCATTGCTTAGCTCTGTCCTCACTAAACCATGAAGTGCTTGAAGAAAGACATAATAACTTGCCAGTGTGTCCCTGTGCTAACAAATTCTATAGCAAAATACTATACATTAGTTACAATAAAGAATGGCCTTTTAATTTTTTACATTTCTGAAGTTTAAAATCAAAAATGAAGGTGCTGGCATACTTACTTTTCTGTGTGACCAATCTTGACTTGCTGGTGCCTACCATCCTACAAAGTCTTGAGAAGGCTTTCCTATTTGTGTACACACCACCACTATGTCTTTGAATAGTTCCTCTTCTTATAAAGCACATGGAACATTGAATTGGGGACCAACTTAGGGACTCAGAAGCATAATAATTTCATTAAGTATTCTGTCTTCATATGTTGTCGAATTCTAATGCATTGAATAGTAAAACTTTAATATGTGAACTAATGCTATTGATTATTTTGATTATTTATTGCTGGGGATTGAATCCAGTTTTCCAAATGCTAAGAATATTCTCTGTTACTGAACATAAGACCAATCTACATAAGAAAAGATWTTTTTTTTGTTTAGAGACAGGTTCCTGGTAGATTGTCCAGGTTATTCTCAGATTCCTAGTCTTAAATGACCCTCTTGCCTCAGTGTTCAAATTATTGAAACTACAAGGGCTATGTGCTAGATATATGAGCTTGAGAGACACAAGTCAGACCATAGTTATCKGTTTTATACATTGTATCTTGAACATTGTGAGCATTCAACAAATACCTAGCAATGAATCTTATATTTCCAATATAGTTATATATAATATAGTATATAATATAGTATATTTCATATAATAAAAACTTTATTAGAGCATACATGGTGATACTGTTTTTGTAACTCCAAGTATTTTGACTCCTGGATRATCAGAGTTTGAGCAAAACTTTGAGTCACTTTTCAGTATTGAAAATGAGCAAGTGATAATAGGATTATTTATGATAATGAGTAAAGATTTCCTATAGATATCRTACTAGCAATGCTCTAATCTTCACATTCTAAGTAGTACTCTCAAATCTGAATGCTACTGTGTTCTCTAGACAATAGATTAAAAGAAATAACTTTGTGCTTCATCATGTCCCCTAAGAGTGCTGTCATTCCAAAGGAATTCCTTTGTAAGCACTTTATTTTAAATGGACTTATATAATCCTCTAGTCATTGAACCAAATCTTTTAAGACATTACAAACTACAATRCAACTTAATTTTGAGTTGAGTAATTCTTTTTATCTTACTCCTGATCACACTTCGCCCCTGAAAAAAAGCAAACAAAAACAAACAAACAAACAAGGAAAAAAACCCACCTACACTTGTCAGTGACATCAGAATGAAGGACAGGCAATTCAACATGTTCTGTGGTGACCTGAAATCTCTTCACTGAAACACTGCCACTTTTCTAGAGCTCTGTAGGGACGTTTTCCCTACATTTAAAAGTTCCAGGAATTGGAGATTTTAGAGCGTTGTGTTATCTGTTATCTCAATGGGAACTTAAGATTACTCTGTATTCTCATGGGCTGACTATTAAGATGCCTCCCATGTTTCTAAAACAGGTTTATATGTTATAATTGGTGCATAGTGCCTTGGCTCTTACTCTTCTATCTTCTGTAAGAATACTGGTGCTTTCAATGATTCCCCTATGCATTCTTGCATTT
>BDUI01005208.1:37942-49902 GCA_002335545.1 Apodemus speciosus
AAATAAATAAATAAATAAATAAATAAATAAATAAATAAATAAATAAAATCTAAAGACCCTTCATGGTTTGCAAATGAGCTTCACTTGATTATAAAGCATTTGAGCTTGGTATTCTAATAATAAATAGTGGTTCTTAGATTAACTTCCACTATTGATACAATAATCTGCCACATCCATTTATTTAGTTGCTATGCTGCACCACCTGCTATTTGTGTGCGACAATAATTTTTAAAAGGCATCTCTATGCTTTTCCTTTGAATATAAACTGAGAAATATCATTAGTTTTAATATACTCATTAGTGAAACCTAGAAGTCAGACTTGTGAGGTTAGTCACCATCTGTACTGTGTATTTATCAATATGATTGGGGAACTATAGTCTCTCTAGAAGTATACTCTTCTGTTAGTTACCTTTCCAGCACCTGTGCAGTACATGCCACCAAAACAGATAAAGTTAGTATGGGTAAGTAATTTTTATTCTCTTGATAACAATCCACAACCATTACACTTAAACATTTTACATACATTTCCCTTGCTATTTTTACTAKTGTGAGTGTGTTGTTAATCCTAGTCCTACTAGTCCTGTTGGTTTACAGATAAAGAGTAACACTGACAAAATAAAAGACAGTCATCCAAAGTCAGTAGGTAACCCTTATTGAGAAGAGATRATTGTGATTTTGAGGCAGGCTTGACTTCAAGGCTCTTATTCTAATTCTAATCCAGCCAGACTCAGCTTCAACAGACATCACTTAGCACACATGCATGACTCAGCATAGCTCATAATGTCAAAAGAAACAATAAACATAAAAAGTCCCAATCTATGGACCTTATGACTAATGCACCTCCATAAATTTGTGCTTGTGAATACTTGAGTGGCCCAAGCTGTTGGGGCATTTTATTCTGTGTGAGGCTTATACACAGTCCTGAATTAACACAGTAAGTGATTTTTGTTCCCTCATTACCTCTAATTCTGTACAACTTACTTTTGTGTCAGTGTTGTTTAACATTACTTAGAATGGTGTGAAAGAAACTGTGCTTTTTCTGCCATTGCAATACCACACATTGTGCAGGTAACTTTTGGTTGAAAGTCAATTTTATCTGATATAAGAATGGCCACTCTGGCTTGTTTCTTGGGACCATTTGCTTGGAAAATTGTTTTCCAAACTTTGACTCTTAAGAAGTGACTGTCTTTGTCACTGAGGTGGGTTTCTTGTATGTAGCAAAACGTTGGGTCCTGTTTACRYATCCAGTCTGTTAGTATATGTCTTTTTATAGGGGAATTGAGACCATTGATATTAAGAGATGTTAAGGAAAAGTGATTGTTGGTTACTGTTATCTTCTTAGTTAAAGGTGAAATTCTGGTTATGTATCTATCTTCTATTGGGTTTGTTGAAAGATTACCTTGTTGATTTTTCTACAGTGTGGTTTGATGCGTTGTGTTGGTATTTTCCACCCATTMTCCTTTGCAGAGCTGGATTGGTGAAAAGATATTGTGTAAATTTGCTTTCGTCATGGAATGTCTTGTTTTCTCTGTCTATGGTAATTAAAAGTTTTGCTGCATATAGTAGTCTGGGCTGACATTAATGTTCTCTTAGGGTCTGTATAACATCTGCCCAGGCTCTTCTGGCTTTCATAGACTCTGGTGAGAAGTCTGGTGTAATTCTGTTAGGTCTGCCTTTATATGTTATGTTACTTGACCTTTTTCTCTCACTGCTTTTAATATTCTTTCTTGGTTTAGTGCATTTGGTGTTTTGATTATTATGTGACGGGAGGTATTTCTGCCCTGGTCCAATCTGTTTGGAGTTCTGTAGGCTTCTTGTATGTTGATGGGCATCTCTTTCTTTAGGTTAGGGAAGTTTTCATCTATAATTTTGTTGAAGATATTTACTGGGCCTTTAAGATGTAAATCCTCGCTTTCTTCTATACCTGTAATCCTTAGGTTTGGTCTTCTCATTGTGTCCTGGATTTCCTGGATGTTTGGGTTACAAGCTTTTTGCATTTTGCATTTTGCATTTTCTTTGACTGTTGAGTCAATGTTTTCTATGGAATCTTCAGCATCTGAGATTCTTTCTTCTTTCTCTTGTATTCTGTTGTTGATGCTTGCATCTATGACTCCTGAATTCTTTCCAAGGTTTTCTATCTTCAGAGATGTCTCACTTTGTGGTTTCCTTGTTGATTCTATTTCCAGTTTCAGATGCTGAATAGTTTTGTTCAGTTCCTTCACTTGTTTGTTTCTTTTTTCCTGAAATTCTTTAAGTTCAGGAAGGTGGAATATCTTACTCAAAAAAGGGAAAGTAAAGTAGCCTTGATAGTATACATAAATCCCAGGAATGGTTCTCCCTCCCACACTAAAAAGGGGTGCTCCTGTAGCTCTTGCCTGGCCATCACCAAATTGCTTCATTTCCAGAAAGACAAATCTAGCAGATCTTTGGCTGTCAAATAGCTTCCTGATTTCATTGGAAATCTTGAATAGACTTTAAATTAACCCAACTCATTGTTTTATATAGAATATTTTTATTCTGTTAATGATAAAACTAAAGGACCCACGATTGGTAAAATGTATGTATCTGCCATCATTTCTAAAATAACTCTTTTTTTTTTTTTTTTTTTTACAAACTCTCACAATGCAACCCTGGCTAGCTTGGAGGAGACTAGATAGAGCAGGATGGCCTCAAACCCCCAACTTGCCTATCACATCCAGTGCGGGTACACAAAGGCATACACCACATTTCTAGGATAAAATCAGTTTTAAGTACTTTGTATAAGCTACATAAGTTACTTATACTTGAGTTTGTTGATTTTTTTTTAACATAGAATGAAATTTTCCCATTATGATTTGCCATGGCAGTCTTTACTAGTGAGTACCAATGTGTTATCTAAACATCTTTGTAGTAATCTGCCCTCATATATCCATTGAATATTTCCTACATTCCTGATAAAATTTCTTAATGTTGAGGGTAAAACCTGCTACCATAAAATCAAATAAGTCCCTACTTTCATTTCTTAGTAGAAGATTTTAGCTGTGTTGCTTCAAATAGAGTCTATGATTACATTTTAAACACCTGCTTGCTGTGATCTTTAATGCATAAAGCCAAACTCCATGATAACTGTGGCTGATTTTTAGAGAAAAAAAAGTGTTTATAACTATTGGGGTGAAAAACTTGAAGAGAGAATTCTACTTTTTGACTAACTGATCATACAAAACTTCAAAGAAAAGGAATTTAAAATAAAGCAACAAGGAGGTAACTGTCTAATTTTGTGAAAGATGACCTAGGATCCTATTTATATTTTAGGTTTCTGGAAATGTAAATATCCTGTTAAAATATAATGATTTGCTTTCCTGCGTTCCTCCAAGTGACGACAGATGCTTCATTTGCAAGACATCCTTTAGAGAGAAAAATGACCGCTACTCAAACATTCCTTTTTAGAAAAACAAAAGCAAAAAGGTTTGTGTGTGAGTGTGTGTGTGTGTGTGTGTGTGTGTGTGTGTGTGTGTGTGTGTGTGCTTAACTCTATATTATATATAAAGTTGAAATTGAAATCTGTCTTAGGGGTCAGATTTATGGAGTTATGGGTTACAGGTTATGACCTGCCCCACGTAAGGTCTGGAAAATAAACCAGAGTCCCCTGCAAAAGCAGAAAGTACACTCAACATATAGRCTATCTCTCAGCTGCATCAAACATTCTTATTAAATTCTTGGTACTTTTATTTTGTTCTATACAGGTTTTTTAATTTATTTTCTATATTCTTTGTTTACATTCCAAATGATTTCCCCTTTCCAGGTTCTCCCCCCTCCCCATAAGTCCCATAAGCCCTCTTCCCTCCACCCATTCCCCAATCAACCCCCTCCCACTTCTCTTTCCTGGTAATCTCCTACAATGCTGTATCAAGCCTTTCCAGAACCAAGGCCCTCTCCTCTCTTCTTCTTGGGAATGATTTGATTATGTTTTCTAAATTTAGAGAATTAATCATATTAATCATTTTTAAGTTGCAAACTTCCCAGTTATCAGACTTTAGGAATAATTTTGATTTTGTATTATTCTAGATGAATCCTTGCCCATTTAAATGACAAATATTTGCGTTAAGGATCAATATTTAGATTTACATTTAGAAGAACTATGCAGCCTCCTAAAATCATGAAACTTTAAAWCACATTTCTGACCATTAAATTCCACAAGCCTGAGATCCTCCTCTCATGTGTCCTCTCAGTTCCCTCAAGGCTAGAACAATGACCAACATTTAATGATAATTTACTGTGTGCCCACATATATGGTATACTTTATCCTAATTATTCAATTCAGTTCTGTGTGTGAAGRAGATACTATTTACAATCTCTATGTATACTGACTAGTTAAAAAAAGAAGRCTGTATCATGACCAAGGCCACAGAGACAGAGTATGAAGTGTTTGTAGTGTTCCTTTGTCCACACTGCCTGTAGGCACCCTCTCTGGCTCTGGGCACACCAGCCCTTGACTCTCTGTTATCACTACTGCTGATCTTTTAGCCTAGATGTTTTTTTTCTCTTTCTTTTACATTCTCATTGACTCAAATCCTATAAATGCCCCACAGTTCAGAGGGTTCACCTTCCTCTTGAATCTCTACTGAACAATACCCTTATATATCTAATCTCCTTTCTCCACTATTTCCAAAAGKACAAAGTCCATATAGGCACGTGTGGCACAAATAATCCTTTGCCACTGGTTTCCTTTAAAGCTGAAATTGAAATTCTGTATTAACTACACTATTTSGACTTGATCACTCCATCCCTATACCATCATCAACACTGAGGCACAAGGTCCATACTCAGCCAAACTCCTGAATGGGATCCATGCCCCTCCCGTGGCTCAGGAAATTGGAATATAATTATCTTCTTACCTCATATACAGTGTTAACCATTTCAAAGATGTTGATGAGTAGACACTTAATCTCACTTCATTTTTCCATTCTGGTTCTTCCTGCAAAGGGCAACTCGGGTACCATATCTTAAGTCTTGCTCTCTCATCTCTCTCTGGAGCTCTATAGTTAGGGTGCTACTCTTATGACCAGCAGTTATTTTGTGTCGATAACCTCAAAGACCTGTTCTTCAGATTTGTCTGTCATAAATCCTTCTTGGCTTTCAGATGAGTCTCTTCTACAGACAAGTAATCCCCTTGACCTCCAAATGATCTCCTCCTCCCTCCTTTCAGATCAAAGTCCTTATATCATCTTCTTGGCCACACCTTCTCTGACTACCCAGTCAAATTAGAAAACTTTCCATTCCTCTAGTACTTTGCAATTTCTGGTCTACTGTATTTGTCTCAGTGGCACTTAGAACATGTGTTTTAGATTTTGCTGCACGTTTTTATGTTTTACTTATAAGATTCCTCTTATTTTATCTGGTGSTTAGGTTGTACTTTGGTTATCGCCCATCAAAAGTCTACAAAAGCAGGATTCTAGAAAAGTCTTTGGTACATTTTGCAAACTCAGTAAGTAAAGTTGGATACTACATTTATTCACTCATGTTTTCCTAATTGAGTCACAGAGTTCCATTTTTTTTTTATGTTTCCCACATCTCGTTGCATAGTTTGTACCTTCTACCAGTTTTATTCTTAGGAATCCCTGCTGATCTTTTAAGAGAGCTTTAATAATCTCTTGCTTAGTTTTCAATTTAAGAAGAATCTGGATTAAACTTTTAGTTTTCCTATATAAGTATATGATGCAACAAAAATAACTCTATGCCTTATTTTTGCAACACATATTTTAATTCAATTATTCATTGATAATTTCATKTGTATGTAATATATTCTAGTCAAATTCATTTCCCTACCTTCTGTYTTTCTCCTATCCATATCATCTCCATTTCCTATCACCAAATCTCCAACCTACTTCCATTTATTTATTTTTTTTGTTTCATTTTATTGTTCTTATGTGTCTCTGGGAAAAGCCATGGCCACTCATATTGTCCTGGATAGGAAGCAATACCTTGAGACATGAATAACTCATCAATAGCTCCATCACTGAAGACAATGACTTTTTCTCCCCTAACAGTCAATGTCTGTCATTAGTTCCCCTCAGTGGGGTCCTACACATCTGTCCCCGTCTATGACTAAATGTTTATCATTTCCTGTGCAGTCTCTGGGTAAGCAACTGCAATAGTCATGTATCGTCTCTTGGAGGAGATAKAAGGTTGTCTCATTTAAAGTTGATCACTTGCCATTCAATAGTTTTTATGTATGAGAGTCTTTATTTACCATCTTTCAATGCAAAAAGGACATTCTTTGATGTGAGCTTAGGCTTGCACCTATCAATGGATATAAACCTGAATATCTAGAGTGCCTTCAATCTGAAATCTTACCTGTCAGATTTTACAATTGGAAGTAATTACAGTTCTTACTACTTATGCTCACAATGAAAATTAAATGAGATAAAAAGTGGTGGTCTAACTATTTG
The DNA here is from genome assembly GCA_002335545.1 of Apodemus speciosus. Classification (NCBI taxonomy): domain Eukaryota; kingdom Metazoa; phylum Chordata; class Mammalia; order Rodentia; family Muridae; genus Apodemus; species Apodemus speciosus. The sequence goes on from BDUI01005208.1 coordinate 44,371, forward strand.
TCAGTCCCTAACACCTTAGAAAGTCTCTTTAGATGTATAGTTTTGTGCTTTACCTCTTTCTAATTCATAGAAGAATTAGCCATTTAACATTTGGTTTACTTGTCCTATTTACCTACACAATCACTGGAATCTCCTGCAGGGCAAAAAAAAAAATGTTTGCCTTTCTTATATATGTAAATTTAGAAGATATGCATGCCTCAGAGCCTGGCACATAAAAGCACAAGTAGTGATAGTGATAAGTTTTATTTGTTGRGTGTTGCTTAGAAATCTACCAATAGCTGAGCAATTCRCTTGGAGTAATTATGCTTTAAGGCCCTCAACCAGATAACCATATGTGCTCCAGATTACTCAATTACTACAGTGATGAAACTAGAACCAGAATTTAGGCCTATCTGTAAAATTGTGCTAAATGGTACTGGAATAACTATTATATTATTTAATTACACAATGGAAGGAAGAATGGAGGGAAGATAGATGGATGAATGAATGAATGAATAGATGGATGGATAGATGGAAATAAGGACCCATAAATAATGACTACTTTTCTGTTATTGTAAAATTTAAACATTCATCTTACTATTTCCATCCCATAATCTTGAACTCATATGTAGACTGTGTTGCAACATTTTACCCATTAGCCACATAGGAACTAAATTATTTCATTCTTTTTCTCTGAACTTGACATTCCTTAATGTAAGAATCCTACCTCTTAGTTACATTGATATTACATGGAGCTACATGTGTTCTAACAAATATTGTTGCCTATTTAAGCTAAAAATAGCCAATAGACTACCAAATGTACATGATTAACATGTATTCTCCATTCCTGACTTTTGAGATCTATTTAGCCCTACTATGTAGGACTTTTGACCTCAGGAAAGTCACCTAACCTCATCAGTCATCCTTGTAGCTTTTTGTAAAAACAAACAAACAAACAAACAGAAAAACAAAAAGACGTTGCTTTTTGTTTTCTAATTCCCTTGCTCTGTAAAATTATATAGCTACTTTGTGGATTCTTCATGGGTTCTTATCTGTTTCCTAACAATATCTTTTCTGGCTCAGCTGTCATCAACTATCTTTGCAGACTGCTAGTCCAGTTCACTTTCAACTGTCTCTCATTTTCACTCTTCAACATCTCTTCTGTACTTTTCTCTGTCTTCTGTACTGTACTCTGTCGTCTTTCTTCTTCTCTGACCTACTCTTCTGTCTCCTRGAATCTACTTCTGCCTGCTACTCCTCCTCTCACCAACWCCTTTCTTACTCCTCTTAGTCCTACTCTTTCCTCACTATCCCTCTTGGATTCCTAGCCTCTGTATTCTTTTTATATCCTCTTCTCTTCCCAAGAGCCGCTGCCAATAAAGAGCAAAGCATCATTTAAAGGGCCAGGCACATAAAATATTACATACTACACTTCTCAAAACTGTACAGTGTACAACCATGCAACTTAGTATGCATGGTTGAGTCAATAATGTATGTGAATGTTTTAGACCTGGCCCTACATGCCAAACACATTTGAACTATTTCCTTTTTCTTTTGAGTGAATTTTTTCTGTGTACCTCTATTAGATGTTTTACATAATCACAATAGCCTGAAGTATGAAGAGCAAACTTAAATTACRCATTAGAGCTTTGTTTATATGTTTGTACAGGAGTATTTTTGTCATTATAACTATCATTCATTTCTTTTCGGGAAGCATGTAAGCATTCCAGTCATTTCAATAATGCTATCCTATTATTTTTCCCATTAATTACATCAAGAACATCACTACTCCAATTAAAGTGTATCATAGAATTCCAAATGGTCTATGATGGAGCTTGGATTCAAACTCATTTCTTTTTTAATCTAAATGTGGCTTTCTTTTAATGCCCTGGGAAAATCACTTTGAGCCATAATTTATCTTAGCCTGCTACAAGGTGCTGAAAGCAAATATACATTTGCTTTATTTCACAATCTCCATCACTTACAAACAATAGCCCTAAGCCTCCTTGCCTAGGCAGTCTTCTGGGAATGGCTTCCTTTTCTGCTATCTCAGATCAAATGCAACAGACACTGAAAGATGCYAAGCTGTTAATGTTCTCTTGGGACTCCATGTTTACAAGCTAGTAACAGTTTTAACTTTGCATATGTAGACTTAAAAAAATCCCTGACAGGTGAATTGTGGCTAGTGTTTTTCTGTAATAGGAATTCTTATAAGAAATCTTTTCAACCAGTGTAAAATCCCAATCAGATACATGGCTTTCCATAAATATCTGATATATAACAAAGCTTGGAGGAGTTGGATGAAAGTCTGATCAAAATTGTGTTTGAATGGTAAATATTCTCTAAGTCGTAAAATTTCTTAGAATATAAAATATCTTCCTTTTCTGGGAATTAATAAACTAGTCTATCTGTTCTTTTTCAAAAATCTTGAAAAGTAGTAAATATGTCTATTTTTGTGCAGTCTGACTCAAACTTTAACAATACTTTGTACCTCGGATGCAGATGAAGGGAGTAATACAAAGACATGTAAATAAAATAAAGTGATATAGACATATGTGTGTATTTTATTATATATATATATATATATGTGTGTGTGTATGTATGTATATGAAGTATAAAATAAACAGTCTTTGGTAAAGTAATTCGGTTGAAGGTAAGGGAGGATTTATATTGTAGTCTGTGTAGTTTTAATAAAAACACATGAGAATTGACTACTTTGCAAACAATAGACATTCATTTTTTCACAGCTCTGTAGACTGGAGATTCAGGAAGATTTAGTGTTTAGTGAGGGCTGCTTCGTGCCTGCATGTGGTACCTAAAATCCCCCAGACTAAAGAAGGGTATGTCCTCTGATAGAAAAGGACCATAAAATGAACAATGTTTTAGCTGGGTTATGACATCCTAGTCCCAACCATGAGGGTTCCACTTCCAATGCCCAAGGTTCTCAAAAAACAAAATGGTGGTGATTAAAGTTTAGTTTAGGAATTTTGAAAATTACATTCAGATCACAGCAAGTTAAATCTTTTGTTTTTTAAATATGATAAACAGTACAGAAACTCTCTCTTGCTTCTCTTTCCAAGCTCCCCCTCCATACACTCACATATACTTCTATTCTATTCTTTTCTTTTGGGGTAAATCCAGATTCATTGAAATACTAGAGGCCATTGGAGGTACTCTTCAGCTTTAGGATAGTACCCGATCCTCTAAGCTGAGGTGCTACAGAGAAATGTAAAACAAAAACAAAAACAACCTGCTTTCCCTTAATGTTATTTCTGTTTCATGACCTGGAAGTTGCTGTTTTTGCTCTTTTATATACCAAAATAAGAATTCTARGCGTTTAAATCTTGAGCACTTTCTTATCTTTAGTTTGAGCTTTTTAGTTTTATTTATTTTTTAAAGAGCAGATAGCACTACAAGAAGTTTTAGACAAGGAAGACCTATGCATCCACAATGGCTCAACAATTACCAAGCTTTGTGATCAAAGCATTTTCATGTAGCAACCCATGCAGATTATTTGCTAGAGTGTAGATTGCCTGCTTTTTATTTAAAAAAAAAAAAAAGGTTGGCGCCACATATGAGAGACTAAATGCCTAATAATTATCTCTTATGGCCCTAGCTATTGGCAAATTTATGTCCTCATCAATGACATTTGAACCTTTAATATCAGAGGAGGTGTTTTATCTTTAGAAGTAATAGTGACTCCCTTTCAGGGTGAAGGCAAGAAAATGAAAGGCCTGGGATTTGTGCCTAGTTCTTACATCAAAAGAAAACCTAGCTGTAATAAGATCAGCAAACACATCTTTATGAACAACACAGCCAGATAGTTTATATCAGATATCCACCTATCATTAGCCTAAACTCTGACAAAATAATGTGAATAAACACTCTGCCAAACAACCTGGACTTTTAACACTTTTAATGTTATATATTTTGTCTTACAAATATCCTTGAATCTGGCAGACCAATACAAGCCAGTTAAAGCTGGGGTATACATGTTCTCTTAGTAGACATAAATAAATCACCCATGTCTCCGGCTTTGAAGTATTGTTAATGTGCATCATTTCTATTCTGAAGGAGTTTTATACAAATGCTCACTACCAAGGTTAATAGCAGCAACAAGAACAGACCAAACAGCTTAGAGGAATCTAATGAGGAATAACAAACAAAATTCACAGGGGTATTAATCATCCCATGTAAATATGATCGAGAAAATATAATCTTCATGATATAAAAGGGTTGATGCTTCTACTATAATATAGAAATTAAAGATAAGATACACTACACAGTAATAATTTTGAACTTTAAGAGACAATTGTGATATTCATGGGTCCAAAATATCTGTTGCCTCTTTATTACCCACCAACAAGACCAAACTATTGGAGAAAACTCTGCTGTCGTTTGGGATACGCCTAACTTTCCAGTTCACCTTTTCATACTTACACTGCTGATAAACTGGGCCTGCATTTACCTCACCTACTTTCTCCTGCACTCCTATTGTATGTCCATATGCAATAGCCATCAACATCTGCCCCTGCAAAGGTCTCTTCTATTAAAAAGTCTAACGTGCAAGTGTTCTCTTCCAAAATCCCCCAGATAATAGCTTCCACCTGATAAGAACTCACCTAGATATGGTATGTCCTTGTTCCTCCATGCTCTTATTGCACATCACTGTTTAAAGTAGCCAATATCATTTGTGTTCTGCCTCCTGGTGTGCCTTGTGAACCACAGATATGTACGAACACTTAGGGAAAACCTGTTCCATGCAGGTGCTAGAGCTGAAAAYTAAATGGTGCAGGTGCCACCAACATAGATTCATCAGAAATGTCTCAAAGGCTGAATAGTCAGAGAGAAAATATCTCAACAAGAAGTTTATCTTTACTAGCTACTTTGTGGTCTTTAGCAAAGTTTTGGCTTCTCTATGTCTATATTTTCACTTTAGTAAAAAGGACACAAATATATTGTACTTCTGTATCAGTGCTTTTGTGGTGAGTATGATAAAATTCTGTGCCCCAAAGCAACATAAGGAGCGGGTGTTTGTTTGACTTATGGTTCCAGAGTGTTAGATTCCATAATCTGGAAGAAGGAATGGCAGCAGGAAACAGAAGTAGAAAGTTGGATGAACACATCTCATCTGCATACAAAAAGCACAGCAAGGCTAAAAGTCCTCAAAGTCCACCCCTTATAATAGTGCTTTCTCCAATAAGAGATTACTTCCTAAAAATTCTTTAATCCTCTGCCATAGACAGTATAATCAACTGRAAACCATGTGGTCAATAAGTGATCCTACAGGGAATATTTCTTATTAAAACCACCACATTAAAGAGCAAGTGTGAGAATCTGGTGAGACTCATGAAAGAGTATTGAACACAATGAATGGTGATTGCCTCCATGATGTTAAATGTGATAAAATGGATGAGATATAGAGAAGAGAAAATAAGAGATGCAAAAATGATTCTTATAACTATGTTGTGTGATTTTTATTTGTTATCTAATATTTTGCTCCAGGGACAGGCAGGGTGTTTCTTAAACGGTGAATGAAACTGATCCTGTTTG